>OVAP01006085.1:0-12216 GCA_900406295.1 Aurinia saxatilis
GGTTAGCGTACAAGGTCTTTGAAAGCTAGACACAATTTAGTTTAATCATGGGGTGATAATCAGAACACATACGACTCACGAGATTATTTCAACAATCTCGTGGGCCTAGAAACACTCATAACTAGCCAAACAGCCCAGTTCGGTGTCGTGGGCCCATTTCCATCTTCCATCAAGATAAAGCCCTAAGGTATGTTCCAAGCGCCGGCGAGCAAGAAGGTTCGAGAATAGAATCATCGGAGAATCTTGGAGGAAAGGAAACTATCCATAAGACTGTTGGAGAAATGGAAGCATATCTTCAGGAAATGGAAGGCGGCCCACGAAAGAGCTTGAGCCCCATGGCGATTTTGTTAGAGTATATATATGATCTAAGGTCATAGGTCTTAGATTTTGAATTCTCTTAGCAACTTGTAATCTTTGAGAGTTCTATCACTAAAGCGACCCCACTTCCTTCCTTGTTCCTTGTCTTTTCTTTTTACTTTTTGAGCGGTTCACAATAGAGAGTCGACGATCCCTTAAAAAGATTCGTTTGACAAGTTTTTGGTTGTGTGTGAATTCTTGCCCACTGTGGGGGTCAAATATCCCTATAGGTCAAACTGGAGAAAAGGTCAGCGACTACTTAACGAATGATCATCATAGCGGGATCGCTAAGATGATGACCTCGCCATTATAACAGAGTTTGATTGCGAGGATCGCGACCATAAGAGCGAGGTCGTCAGCTTGCTGGCTTCACCATTATAAGAAGGGCGTTAAAAGCGAAGTCGAGACCTCGCTGTGCTTGTGCGCGAGGTTGAGACCTCACCATTAGGCATAAGCTTATGTGCGAGGTCATTACTTGAAGTGGCCTCGTCTTCATCTGGAGCCATTGAAAGCTAGGGGTAAGCGACTTCGCATTTATACAACAACATAAATGCGAGGTTGGTATATGCATAAAATGACGAGGCCACGATTTGATCGTTACTCGGGCCTAAAACGCGAGGTCAGTCCAAAAACGTAAGCCCATCCAGTTGTAAGGCCAACGCCCGACCAAGAAGTAAAGGCGAGACTAACATTGGGGAAAGGAGAAGATAATGGCAATACAAGAAGATTTAGTAATATTCAACCTATCGACAAGTCGGCATATTCTTGTATATATATCTTGCTAGGTAAAACTTGTTAGATCATCTTTCTAGCCTAAGAACCCTAAAAGCTTACGCTATGAAAGACTCTTATTCATAATCAATACAAAGCAAATCTTTTGCTAGGTCTTTTTGGTTTTGTGTCTTGCTTTTTGTTTCGAGTTCCTCATCAGGAACCTCAAACAAATAGTGATTGTGTGATTTTACCCACACACCCACACAATTTAGCGCCGACTGTGGGGAGCCGGTAACTTTTCTCACAAACCGAAACCCTAGCAAAAGATTATGTCCGACGAGCAGCAAAACCCTCCCGAAGGACGTCAGCCAGGAACTGCCACACCGTTCACCACCACACGAACTGTAACCGACGACCAGGGAGTCGAGCGTGTCTAGGTGAATCCAGAAGCTGTCGCGGCCACCTTGGATGACCTTGCTCAGAGAGCTGCCCAGAGGAGATGACAAACCTCGGCATCCTAAGTCAGATAAACACGATCTCCACCCACCTGGCCGCTACACGAAAACTTCTGAAAAATGTTCCAACCAACGCTCGGAGCTCTCTCAATTTCTATGATGGTTTCCAGACACCTGCCAACACTTTCAGGATCCTAGATCCCATTCGTCTTCCTCCTCCTCCTCCCAGACGAGGAGCTTCGACGCGCAGCAGGATAGTCGTTAACCGCGAGACAGCTACGAACATTGACAAGGAGACTAGGAAGGAAGACGAGGGTGATGCGGCCACCTGTCCTAATGACGAGCAAGCCCCTGATCCCAAAACCGGCGCGAACAGAGTAGAGGTTTCTGATGACGATCACGATCCTTATGAAGAAGCCGAACGCCGCGATCTCCACGCAGAGCTCGAAGAAATGAGAGCCATGATAACTAGAACCAACCACGGCTTTAAAGCGGTTCAGAACCAGGTTTACCAAGTGGCTTCTTGGGCTCCCGCGATTGATAGGATGCTTGAGGAAGCAAGACGGACTCCCTTCACTCCAGCCATTACAGCGGTAAATATACCTGATCCTGGGTAGATGAAAATCCCGATCTTCAAGGGGCTTACCTTGTTGCGTTCCATGTCGCCATGAACACGGCGAAATTCCCACAAGGGCAAAGAGATTCTGGTCTTTGCCTCCTTTTCGCCGAATACTTGGACGGAGCAGCACTTCGCTGGTTCATAAAATTGGAACCATACTCGGTGGAAAACTTTGACACTCTCCAGAGCAAGTTCCTAGCGCATTACGTAATACTGGCAGGGTTCGAGCCGACCAAGAAGGATCTGTGGAACATCTGACAAGGACATAACGAATCACTCCGTGACTTAATAGTCAGATTCAAGTCTACCTTGACACAGATCGATGGTATGGGAGACGAAGCCTGAAGCCCTAAAACAGGCACTGCTATTCACCGGTAAATGTCGTCACCATCCAAGAAGCTCTTCAGCGAGCTGTCGGGTACATAGCCGACGAAGAAGAGATGCTAACTCTCTAAACAAAGCAAGGGCAGTCGACGAGCCGACCAGCATCCTTTGCACCACAACAGTCTGCGCGAACAAAGACAGCCACCGGCCGCTACATCAATCACAAAGGATCATCTCAGGGTGGCTCCCACAACTACCTCGTGGATCATCCCGAAGACGATGAATGTTATTACACCGAGGAAACACCTGAAAGGAGCCAAGGACGGGGTAGAGGCCGAGGTGGAGGTCGAACAGGAGGCCGAGGACGAGGACGTTCAAATCAGTGGCTCCTTCAGAACACCTATGATGAAAACGCCTTCCGTGACCATCACCAGAACAAGGGGCATAGCACTGCCAACTGCAAGGTCTTGGGAGCCCTCTTGGCCAAGTGCCTGGCTGAGCGAAAACAAGGAGATTTCAGCGTAAAAGATTTTCCGGACCAAAGAAAGATGATGCCCGACCAGCTCCACAGCAGAACGACGCAACTAAACGTGATAGAGGAGACAAAGGTGACCAGCAGCGAGGTCCTCGACCTCGGATTAATATGATCTTGGTCGGATCACAATACTGCTTTGATACGGTGTCATCAATCAAAGCCTTCCAACGGCAGGCCGACTCCGTCTCCAGAGTGACATCCGACCGCGACATCCCCGATCATAGCATGTTCGTCGAAGCCAGATACGCCAAAGGGATCATTCACCCTCACAACGATCCCCTGATAATCGAACTCCTCGTCAACGATTTCGAGGTAGCCCGAATTTTCATCGATACGGGAAGCACGGTGGACGTGATATTCTGGTAAACCCTCTGAAGAATGAATGTTCCTCTCATCGAGGTGACTCCGAGTCCGAAGCCATTGACATGATTCTCTGGCAAGTAGACGATGATGCTAGGAACGATCAAGCTTCCTGTTAAGGCTTTGGGCGTAACAAAGATTGTTGATTTCTCTGTCGCCGACCATCTGGCCATCTACAACATCATACTCGGAAAACCATTGCTAAAAGCGATGAGAGCCGTCCCATCTCCTTAACATTTGTGCTTGAAGTTCCCAACACCGATGGAAATTGGGACGATTCGTGGAAACCAGCGAGAATCCAGTGTCTGCCTCTTAGCCGAACACATACTCAGATCCCCGATGACTGAGCGAAGACCAGTAGATATCAGTTATCGTACTTAAGGATCGAATCCATGAAGACATACACAAACTCAGTGTCTAACTGCAAGTGCACATCAAGTATCAGTTATAGTACTTAAGGATCGAATCCACGAAGACCAAAAACTAAACAAACTAATTTAATTAAATTCTAAATTAAAGCTAGGATAATGGTTTGATTTTAACTAAATAAAGCATAAAATATGTAATTTATGAGGGTTTTGAATCAATTAAAATAAACGCTAGGCCTTGAGAACTTCAACTAGACTCAAATCTGAACCGAACTACGGACAATGTCGATCGACGATGATTCCAGCAATTTATTAGCACTCTCATACACAATTAATTTCTTATAATCTAAAATCTAGATGGCCAACCTAAAGCATAGCATTAAGAACAATCTAAGAGAAGAGTTAAATCAATGGTACATAACTTAAGCTATGGTTAACAGAAATTCATCATAGTTTAAGAACCCTAAACCTAACTAACAAACTACTCAGACATAGCTAAGCAATTCATCATGCAATAATTGAATGAAAGCAATAAACTGAATCAATAAAAGGGTTTAAGAAATCTTCTCTCAAAATTCTCTCTAAAGTAGAATAAAGCATAAGTCTAAACAATGGATGTAGAAAAGTATTTATAAGGTTTATGACGAATCTTAGGTTTAAGGAATTACCATAAAAAATTAGGAAAAAATCTTGAGATTTATGGAAAGTGGCTGATTCCCCGTCGGGTGTCGATCGACACCACCCTGGTGTCGATCGACACCTCCTCTGTTTCTCCTCAAGCTCCATTTTGCTCCATAATTCATCTAGATCCTTCCCAAGCTCCAAACTCGTCCTGCACCTAAAATGACTTTTTTGGACTATAATAATAATAATATAGACTCTAAAATATAAATAAGTATATGTTTATTATATTAAAAACCGGTAAAATACAAGATATATCAGTGCCGATCGACGATGAGCACCCAGAAAGCTGCGTAGAAATTGGCACTCAGCTTCAGGACCCCCTTCCGTCAGAGATCATCAGACTACTCAAACGAAACGTGAACACGTTCGCCTGGATTGCTGAGGATATGCCGGAAATCAGTATGGAAACTGCATGTCACGAGCTGAATGTCGACCCGTCTTTCAAACCAGTCAAGCAAAAAAGACGTAAGCTTGGCGATGAACTAGCTGCAGCGGTCAACGCCAAAGTTGACCGCCTACTGAAGGTTGGATCCATAATAAAATCTAAGTACCCAGATGGATTGCGAACCCGGTGGTCGTCAAAAAGAAGAATGGAAAGTGGCGATTGTGAGTAGACTTTACGGACCTGAACAAGGCATGTCCCAAAGACAAATTTCCACTACCGCACATCGATCGACTCGTAGAAGCTACAGCCGGAAACGAACTACTAAGCTTCATGGACGCATTCTCTGGTTATAATCAGATTTTCATGAATCCCGATGACCGCGACAAAACCACATTCATTACAGATCGAGCCACCTACTGCTATAGAGTCATGCCATTCGGACTGAAAAATGCCGGAGCTACGTACCAACGGCTGGTCAATAGAATGTTCGCGAAACAACTCGGCAAGACTATGGAAGTCTACATCGACGACGTGCTGGTCAAATCCCTGAAGGCCGCCGAGCATGTCCTGCACTTAGCCGAGTGTTTCCAGGAGCTCAATTCCTACAACATGAAGCTCAACCCAACAAAGTGTCTGTTCGGAGTAGAATCAGGAGAATTCCCCTGCTACCTTGTCACTAAGCGGGGCATCGAAGCGAACCCCAAGCAGATCGAGGCTATCGAATCTATGAAATCACCGACGAAGGCAAATCATATCCAATGACTCACGGCACGAGTAGCTCCTCTCAACCGGTTCATTTTGCGATCAACAGATAAGTGCCACCCCTTTTATAAGACTCTTCGCAATACAAAGATGATAGTCTGGACTGACCAGTGCGAGGTTGCCTTTCAGCAGGTGAAGCAATATCTCAAGACTCCCCCAATCCTCTCAAAACATGTGGATGGAGAGCCCTCGTTCTTATACATCGCCGTCTCTGTTGCCGCAGTCAGCAGCGCTTTGATAAGAGAGGAGGGCAAGCAGCAACGAGCAGTCTTCTATGTCAGTTAATCTTTGACAGATGCTCCAACGCGTTACCCACTAATGGAGAAGTTAGTGCTCGCAGTAGTTATTTTTGCTCGGAAACTGCGACAATACTTCCAGTCCCATGCAATCGTCATTCTCACCACATATCCCCTACGCGCGATCCTACACAGCCCAAGTCAGCCAGGTCGTCTCGCCAAGTGGGCCATCGAACTCAGCGAGTACGACATCGATTATTGACCGCATACCATAGAAGAAGCTCAAGTTCTCGCTGATTTCGTTTTAGCCGACTTCGCCGAAGAAGTAGACGATGACGCATTCCCAGAGGACAGAAATTTTCCAATGGAAGGACCGGATATTCCCTCGACATCTGTAGAGCCCATTAACTCACCCTTAACGTGTGGAGAAACATCTGAACTGATCAAATGCCCATCCTGGACACTTCACTCAGATGGATCGTCCTCCAAACAAGGATCGGGAATCGGGATATATCACACTGCTCCAAACGGAGCGACCACCGAGTAGTCTTTCTGACTCAATTTTGAAGCTTCAAACAACGAGTCAGAATATAAAGCCCTCATCGCGGGAATTCACTTAGCTCGTGGGATGGAGATCCGACGATTACACGCTTTCTACGACTCTCAACTCGTCGTCAATCAGTTTCATGGAGGTTATTCAAATCGCGACGAACGAATGGAGGCTTATGAGTATTGTACCCGATCTCGTATCGTTTTTCCATGAATTCACTCTGACCCGGATCCCATGATCTAAAAACTCATTAGCCGATGCCCTAGCAGCTCTCGGGTCAGCATCGGTCTCTGATTTCCGCTGAGTAGTCCCGGTAGAGCTCCTCAAAACTCCAAGCTTAAAGGCGACTCACCAGGTGGCATTGATCGACCCTCTCCCAGAATAAGCTGCTCCTATACCAATGGAAACCAACCAACTGGAAAACTCTTCTACTACCTATGGATGTGACACACAGTGGGTCGACAAACTTAAAGATTTCACCACGGATGGCACAGCCCCAGCGGACAAATGGGCGGCACGTAAATTCAAAGCCCAAGCCGCACGATATTCTGTTGCGAACGGACAACTCTACAAGTGAGCTTCCTCAGGACCACTTCTCCATTGTATTGAAGGAGAAGCAGCTCGTCGTGTCAAGCAGGAGGTTCACGATGGATCATGCGGCAATCATTATGGGGGTCGTAGCCTGGCCTTTAGGATCAAGACAAACGGTTTCTTATGGCCAACAATGCTTAACGATTGTGAACAGTAAGTGGCTAAGTGTGAAAAATGTCAGCGTCACGCCTTGATGATACACCACCCAGCCGAGCTGTTGTCATTGGTCTCGTCTACTTACCCATTCATGTGGTGGTCAATGGATATCGCTGGACCCATGCCAAATTCCAAGACAAAAAACTCCTTCTCGTCTTAACATATTATTTTACGAAGTGGGTTGAGGCCGAATCTTATGCCAGCATCAAAGATGCTCAAGTAGAGCGCTTCGTCTGGAAGTTCATCATCTGCAGACACGACATCCCTCATGAGATCGTCACGGACAATGGATCTCAATTTATCTTGGCTCGATTTGAAGGATTCTGCGAGAAGTGGAAAATTCATCTCACCAAGTCCACTCCCCGTTACCCACAAGGTAACGGTTAAGCCAACGCGATCAACAAGATGATTGTAGACTATCTTAAGAAAAGGCTGGATGCCAAAAAGGGCAAGTGGGCCGAAGCGTTAGACGGGGTCCTGTGGTCCCATCGAACAACTCCACGGCGTCCCACCGGAGAAACCCCCTTTGCTCTAGTGTATGGCTCTGAATGTGTGATTCCGGTTGAAATGGAGTTTCCCGGTCTTTGTTGACAACTCGTACCTAAAGATGAAGAGCTAAACAACGTCGTGTTACTCGACCAACTTGATTTCCTTGACGAAAAAAGAGACCGAGCCCTTGCTAGCGTCCAAAACTATCAACAACAGAAAGCCTGATACTACAACTCCCATGTCTGCCCTCGACGTTTCCGTGAAAACGAGCTCGTCTTAGTGAAGTCTTCCAGAACACAGCATAACCAAACGCAGGCAAGCTTGGCGCACACTGGGAAGGACCTTAACGTAGCACTAAGGTCGTTAAACCCGGAGTCTATGAACTCGTAGCAATGGACGGAAGGATCATTCCACGATCTTGGAACGCTCGTCACCTCAAGAAGTACTACCATTAACACAGCCTCTTGCTAAAAAAAAAAACATCAGTTCGCTTGGCTTGATCCCTTTACAGGGTACGTAGGCAGCTTATCTTCGGATAGGTCCACCTAGCCCCTCTCTTCAAAAAGGGGGGGGGGGTGGGCGTGTAGGGATATATTCATATCTTACTTCGCGATCATTGACAATCTATACACCTTGATCATGACCTCGCCTTCAACACCAATTTACTTGTCACATTCATTCAAGCTATACGCAACTCGCCATTGCTGGGCACAATGGTTAATTTAGAACCTATTTTCTTTACATAGCCTCGTCTATAATTTTCACGCGCGTTACCAAACCCAGCTAGCCTTTATCGCTGGTCTTTCATACATACCATAGCGAAGTCTTAACGTTTATTCAGACTAACAGATGGGATCAAAACATAACTCGCACAAAACCCAATTCACATTTTACACTGGTCTATAACCTTGTAGGCAAATACGCAAGTCTACATATCTACGAAAAAGAACATACATAACGTTATGGATAAAGCCGTCCAAACATCCAATCATGTCTTAACAAAAAATAACGAAAACACGCAACATTGCGTTTAGACAAATCCAAGACAACAAAAAAGCATAGTCCATAACACAAGACATCAAACAACATAACCTACTCCAGCTCGGGGTCAGCAGCCTTGTTCGAAGGAGAAGCATCGGGCGAAGGCATCAGGTCACTCACCAGCTCGCGAAGACCCGAGTGAAAGAGTGGTCCCGCGTTTTGGTATTCGGGGGTGTTCTCTTGCAACTCTTTTTCGAAATCCTCCAGGGATTTCTTGCCCTCTTCCGCCTTAATCTCCTCGATCAGCGTAAGGTTGGCATCTATCTGAAGATCGTATACGAAGCTAACCACGTCCGTCTTCTTGAACTGAATGAGCTTTTGGGTGCTTCCACTGCCTCGGCGAACTCGGCCTTTGCTTTCCTCCTTGCGACGTTTTCGACATCAATCCTTAGCTTCTCGATCTCTTGATCTTTTTGCTTCACAACCTCGACCACAACATCCCTCTCCTTCGATATCTCGTCCACCCGAGCCTCCAAATCCTTCATCTTCTTGCCTGAATCAGCTTGAAGAGAATCCTGCTCTTTCTTCTGCTCGGCAAGCTGTTGCTTTAACACCTGCACTTGTCCGTTGAGGGTTTTGACAGTAGTGTCGTACCCCTTCATCGTGCGAGCAACCTCGGCATTGTACTGCATAAACAAAACGCGGTGGGTACTTGGAATAATTACAAAATAGGAAAATGGTAGAGTGTTTACCTCAAGAGCCTGGTAGACGACACGACCGAATCCTTTCGGATTTGCCATCTCTGCTAGAGGAGGCATCTCGCTTCCAGAGAAGGTGACTTGGGAGAACACGGCCGCAGCTGCTGCGAAGCGATCCTCAGAGATATCAGCTGGTGCATGCTGATAGAAGGTAAAAGATTTAGGTGTTGGCTCTGGAGCAGTTTTCACAGTCTCCTCATCGTCATCAGCCTTGGTTTTCTTCCTTCTCTTCTTCTTAATTACATCACCAGTACCTGCCTTTGCACTCTCTTCCTCGGCCACTTTTCTCTTCGTGGCGTCGAGATGTTGCTTGATGATGGCATGGCCCAACTTTGGCCTCGGCTTCACGACCACCAGGGACTTCGCACCCTCCGTGACCTCGCCCTTATCAGTCCCGGTAAGGTCGCCTTCAGGAGATTCAGCCTCTTCGGCCGAGGCAAGAGTTGCCAACGGACGATTTGCTCTAGCCTCGACATCTTCTTCTGTTTTCTTCTTCGCAACCTTCATCTTTCGGAAGTTAAGTTCTTGAGTGAGTTCTTCCACAGATTCCATCTCTACCTCGTCATAACTAAAATCGGGTTCAAACACTGAGAAGCCTTCGGCTCGCCTTCTTGCTTCCTCTACTCTCTCCTGGTTGAAATGTTTAGTCTAATGGACTCCTTCCGCGCTCAATCTAAGGAATTCGGAGTCAAGGTTGTCTGGGACGTCTGGAAGATGCTTGTTCACTGCAAACGTACAAACCCAAGTCAGTAACAACATTAATGCCACCAAAAGGTGAATAAAAGTAAAATCACTTTCTACCAAAAGGTTTCCAAGTCCTCCTAACCATCCAACCTAGTTTTCCAATGGTGGCCTCGCAAATAGGAACAAAAAAGAAAAAATTGGACCAATTATGATCCTTGGAGGAGAACCCATGAATTATACGCCTATCTTTTTGGTTGGACACAAAAAAATTAACGGGTTGCTCCTCGCGTCTAGAGAAAACGAGAGAAGATTGAAATAATGGTTAACGGTTAGAGATATTCCACATCCGTAGCTTCGCACCAAGATCCCTACAAGGTGTCTGATGGACCTCGGCGTAAGCTGAGCCAAGCAAGCTTGATGTTCAACTAGATATTCCAAGATAATCTCTGGAATCGGAAACCATAATAAGCAATTTCTGATGAAGCACTCATATAGGGTAAAGTGACCCGGTGGGCGATTGTTGGCTCTGTCCTCGTTAGTCGGTACTATCAATTTGATTTCCTCGGAGATGTTGCACTTATTCATCAATGTGTCGAGAGTATCATCCGACGATGAAGTCTGCCCGTTCGAATGGATCTTAGGGGCCCATCCTCTTTTGAAGCGAATTTTTATCTTTTTCTTGTGGAGAAACGACTCGTCTGCTAGAGGTCCGTAGCCGTGTTGGTACTTTTCTAGCTCCACTTTGAATATCTGCGTTTTGAGATCCCCTATGGTATTTTGCGAGCAAGCATGTCCGCTGCCTTGAGAAGCACCCTCGAATCTCACTGCCCCCTCGCAGTTATCGCTCTCAATGTTCTGGCCATGATCCGATGTAGTGTCTTCGGAATCTGAAACCCTGCTGCCATCATCATTTGAAACCTCGGCATCGTCATCCTCCTCACCATCATCATTAACGATGTCGTCGCCATTATAGACACTGTCATCCTTGCCAATATCCGCTTCGCCGCCTGGGTCTCTGGCCTCGCAATCAGCGACGATATCCTCTCCGCAACCACTGGTGTCCACTATCTCATAATCCATGGACAATCTAGCATCTGGGCCATGGATTCCTTCGCTTTGAGTTTGGTCGGGCATCTTAGGCGAAAGAGGCCTTAGATCGAAAAATGAAACTGACACACAAACAGAAAAAAAGGAAGAGAAGAAAAGAGATTTAGATCAAACACTCGAACAAAAAGAGGAGGTGACGGCGGAGAGCTTCCGGCGAACCACTGGAAAGCCTGTCACAGGGGCACGAACAACTAAATGTTTGAAGATTTCCCGGACTAATGGCCTAAACTACGGCGGTTCGAGTCTAATATACTATGAACCCGAAAACATAAAGAAGAACAACGGAGGAGATTCAGAGACATATCTTGGAGGAAAGAAGCCATTTCACTCTAACTTCGGATGGCTTGGAAAAACAATTAGAAATGAGAAAAATGAGAGGAAGCAGGGGAATTATATAATGAAAGGAGGAAGCTGAAGTGACATTTCTTGGGAATCTCAACATATTCCTCGGGAATAAGCGAAGAATACCGGACAACCTCCTCACCTTATCAGGGGATTAAGGTCCTCGCCTTTATCTCCTAACATGCTCCCTCGCCTTCATCAGGAGATTAAGGTCCTCGCCTTTATCTCCTACATGCTCCCTCGCCTTCATTAGGAGATCAAGGCCCTCGCCTTTAACTCCTAACAAGCTCTTTCGCCTTCATCAAGAGATTAAAGTCATCGCCTTTATCTCCTAACAGAGTCCCTTGCCTTCAACAGGAGATCCAGGCCCTCGCCTCTATCTCCTAACAGGCTCCTCCGCCTTCATCAGGCGAATAAGGTCCTCGCCTTAATCTCCTATCAGGTTCTCTCTCACCTTTATCAGGAAATTTGGGTCCTCGCCATCATCCCCTAACGGGCCTCCTCGCCTCCATCCCCTAACGGACCTCCTCGCCTCCATCCCCTAACGGGCCTCCTCACTTCCATCCCCTAATAGGCATCTTCACCTTTATCAGGAGATCAAGGTCCTCGGCTTTATCTCCTAATAGGTTTCCTCACCACTATCTCATTAAAAACTCCTCGCCATAGTCTCTTCGCTATAGCAGTTTGACATAGCCGAATCACGGCAATGTTGATATGTTGCATTTTAGGACCGTTTTCATGGTTGTTTTACATTCATTT
>OVAP01006086.1:0-12215 GCA_900406295.1 Aurinia saxatilis
TATATATATATATATATATATATATATATATATATATATATATATATACACGTAGTTAATCAAAATCCATCCTGTTCTACTGTAGACGGTACGTCTTTGTAGTAGACAGAACAAGATCAAGATCAAACAATGATTTATCTCACATTGTGATTAGTGAGGTACGTTATTGAGGCATAGTGTGGCGTATACAATGAGTTCTCCCGGATCAAATAAAACAGAAAACGAACCAACAAAAAACAGTAAACCAAACAAATGTCAGGTTTTTTTTTGTGATCACGAACTTACCGTCTCAGGTTTGTTTTGTGCGACACATGGAACAGTACCAGGCGAGTGCTTGTCTAGTACAACTTTAAGGAAGTCAGTAACTGTACCATTAAAATTTACTTGACCATTCATAATATCACGTTGTATCTGCAAGCTAATTTCTTCCTGCCATTGTCAGAACCTTCCCTGCGCCGCTTCCATCTTTTCAAATCTGTCCATTGTTTTTTCAAAAATGGACTCGAACAGGGATACGATGGGTTGATTTCCGTCAATCTCTAAACAACGCGTACTCTGCCCATTTCGATTAACCATGGCGTGAGAATCTGTTTTTTTTCTCTCATATTCTGCGTCCTCTTCTTCATAATTAGCATCGTATTTCACCATCTTTCCATTTCCTCGCATTCGTTTACTCTGCTCGTATCTTCTCCGCCTTTTTTTGTGTACAAGATGCATTCTCTGTCACGGTCCACTGGATTTGAGATAAAGGTTTCCTTTCTAGGATGTATTTGCTGAGATTTTCAATTTTATTATCTCCTTCCTTTTCATGCATCCATCGGTGACGCTCTACGGGATTTGAGGTGGTTCTACTACACATAGGGATCACCCTCACCTACAAAAGACACTAGTGTGATTAATGCGCAGTTCTCGACTAATTTTTGACAGGTTGTAAGCATGTACCTCAACAAAGTGTACATCGGTTTTGCGTATATTAGCCTTTCCCTTATAGTTCAGCAGTTTCGGCACCAGAGGCTCCTGAACCGATTTTGATGTTATAGGTGATCCCAAAGCTGCACTAACTGTGGGCACAAGATTGGGCTCCTCTCCCGGTACTGATGCTATAGGTGAACCCAAAGCTGCTCCCACGGAGGGCACATGAACGAACACCTGTAGAATTTGTGCAAAACCCTTCAACACATAGCTGGTATTCATATCCGGTCCTAGCTTATCTTTGGTCACATTCTTAACTTCGGTACAAAGATCAAGGAAACAGTTTCTCCCCCAAGGATACGTTTCAAAAGCTTCCAAATCCATAACCTTTTCAGTGTGGTTGAGTGGGATTTGGCTTCGCCGATCAACAGCTAAAAGGCAGTCAGACAAAAAGGCCAAATAACAAAGCCTGATCTTCTCATCCCTGGACCATTTCGCTATCACTTGAGGGGAACTCGTACATAGTTGTTATATTTCAAAGCTGCTTGGGGCAGTGTGGCCATGTTTGAGTTGGAAACGTTGGAAAAAAAAAGCTGAGCTTCTCGACGAATATCATCTCCAGAAGCAGCAAATTCGTCTGCAGTAGTTTTGGGCTCACAATCCAAACATGTGATGTCCTCAAACTCCGCAATCGAGAACCTTAGAGGCTGTCCCGAGATCAAGAACCACAACTCGTATGGTTTTTTACACTCCAATTGGTTACAGAGAAGGTGGTGGTGAACAAGTTTTGCGCTCCACCCAAAATCCAAATCAAGAAATTTGGCTACAACTCCTAATCGAGACTGTCGAACATACCCCCAAACATCATCACCCATTATACCCCTGACTAGTCTAATATTTTTTAGGGTTGAATTGTAGTTTATTTTGATACCTGGCAGCGGCCTAGTTGAATCGGAAAATATCAATCAAGGAAGTTCCTTATACAGTTCCATCTCGGTTTCCCGACCCCTAAATCTCAGCCTGTTTCAAAGCATACACTAAAATTATGAGACGATGGACATACGAACAAATATGGAGACGCGTGACTAACCTTGAAGATGCTTGGGAATCGGCCATAGACTCAAAGACGGTGGAAATTGGATTTTAACTCGAATCGCCGGGGATTCGCTTAAGAGAGTGAAGATGAAAAAGTTGGGAAATCTAGGAAACGGTGCATTTGGACAGTCTAGTGGAGAAAGAAAGAGTTGGTTAAATCTCAGGATGACGCCACGCACCTCTGCCTAAAGACTGTGTTCAGGATTGAAGTGCGTGGAATCAGCTCTTCAGAATTCTTTATAGCTATCGAAGAAGGGTCTGGCTGCTAGCTATTATCCGTATACCCTGATTTATAAAAGAGTATAATGCAAAAATAGAAACCTTAACTCGATTTTTTTTGCAAGTACCTCGACATTAGAAAAATGCGAAACAACCCTTCCAATACGTATAGCCCCCGCTATATTTTTACCTCCGAAAAATGTCACAAAATAGAGCAAAAACAACACAACATTATTAAATACTCACTTTGCCCTTGATTCAAACTTGTAACATGTGTTTCAATGGGCTGGCCCGGTGGTGTAAAACATTTAATAGTAAACTATCTTAGATTTCATTTCTATAGTTTATGTGATTCATAATAAAATAAAATTCTCTCATGTGCCCAGAGAGTAAAAAGAAATTCTCATGCGCTTATGAAGGATCAAAACTGAAATTAGGGTTTGGTAAACCTGCAAAACAAATCGAGTTGGAGGGTTTTTTTTTGCATTAAACGTTCTGTTTATAAAATGCAAATGATCTTCATGTGAAAAGAGAGTTTGACGAGAAGAGAATCGGTCTGGGGAGGCAAATGTTTTACGGAAAAGTAAAAATTACCATCCCGGTACAGGCAGAGAGAGGAAACTCTTCCTCTGACTCATCGTTGGATAAAGTCAAATAAGAACGGTTCGAGCAGAAAACAAAAAGAAAGCGGAAGCCATTACAATACAGAGGATCATGCGATCTACTGTACAGTTGCGTTTGAAGACCGTTTATGGAAAGCTCGACCGACGACAAAATATTTGTGTTATTTTGTGCAACATTGGAGAACACTCTAAACCAAATTTTGTTTGTTTGGTGCTACCTGATATTATATATTATAAATCTTTTATGCATGTCTAAGGTAATTTTTCAATTTTTTATTCCTTTTGATTTGTTTTTAATTTAATATTTAATTACATGCTCTAAGTAATAATCACTATGGACCTAAACATATAGTGAAAATGTTTGTCCTCATATCATCTGAAATCATGATGAATGCGGTAGTGGATCTGACCAGCATGAGAAAGGGTTGATGTATCTCAAATGTTTGTCAAATCTAAGTGTACGGATGCATATAGATAGACTAGGTAGGTACATGTGGCAAAATGTATACATTTGTAATATTTATTTAGGTCACACAAACTCTTTACATCTCTGGATGAAGTTACACTGAGGATACATGAACATTACCCTTATTATACGTAAAATGTAGTATTATATATCGTAATCTGTATTATTTCAAGAAAAACATAAAGACTTTCTCAACAAAAAAAACTGTATCTCCAACTTCTGTAACTCCGTGGCAAACCTTAATGATGACTTGACATTTGTGTCATCATTGTTTCTTTGCCGTGTGTCTTTTACATTACGAAAAAGTCATTTTAAATGGAGCTACTTCGGATTCTTCGTTGTAAAAGTCATCTCATTTTTCAAAGTATAATTAATTTGATGTATGGTTCCATAAAAAGCAGATAAAGTAAAACTTTTGCCAATTCGAACAGATTGATGTGTGATTTTAATGTTAATTACGTATACAAAAAAAAGGAAAAATCAAGAAGCATGTAGTAACAAGGTGAACGTGTATTTGGAGGATTGAAATCAAGATATGCAATAGTGGCCAGACTAGCACACATGTGGAATAAGAATGTGCTACACGATAGAATGACAACTTGTATAACATTGTTATATAGAGAATGAACCGTGAACAGGATGTTGATGCAATAATTCAATAAGTCAAATCCTTTTTTTTATTGTTTGATAGAGGCATATGGCCAACATAATTCCGGACATGAATGAGTTGTTTAATATTTTTCTAAACTAAAATTACCGGCAGGGCGCGGGTAACCGCTATAGTATATTATACAAACAAACATATTTAGATGAGACAAACGAAATTATTTTTGGAGCATAACAACACCAACTGGATATTTCAGTTTTACGTTTTTCGAAGTTGAGAGTCCCATTCAACACACCTTTATATCCAGATGTTATGTCTTCTCCGTCCAGATGGTATGTCCATAGTACTTGGGTGAGCTTGCGGTCCTCTATGAGCTTAGCAACAATATTGACCTCCTCTTTTGTCTCTTCAAAGTCCTTTGAAGAGAATTCTAAAGCGATATCATGTAAAACAACAAAAAGTCAAAAGAGGGAACGAATAAACAAATTTGTGGTTATGTATACATGGAAAGAGGGATTACAAGGTGACTGAAAAAGAAGTGTGGATTGATCGCTGACGAACCTCTTTTATTGTTGACAACTAAACTCACGAGTAATACAACCATTTGTTAGTTTAACTCGAGAAGTTCCAACCTTCCGACATTCGGAAGAGACTATTCTGTAATTTATAGTGTATTTGAAGACAGATATTAATGTATTATTAATAGTGTATTTTTAATTTATTTTTCGGTAAAATATTTTTAATAATTCGGATACCAATGGGAACTGTTATTTAAAGTTTTGCCACATGTTAAGACCATGAAATGGGGCCATGATGCCTCGATTACCAAGAGACCATGCGGTATATATATAGGTTTCACATGGTGCCCTCTTGAGTTATCTTACTGGTTGAAGACATCTAATTTTTGGGTGTGTAATAAAATTTATATTATTTTTACATCGTTCGTTTAAATGCAGAATGTAAAGCAATGTCCAATCAAACATGATTCAAATTGATAGATTAGGTAGGTCTGTATATATGGACCGGACAATGGTTTGGAACACACCATGGCAGCAAAATATATAACGATTCTTTGCACCTAGTCTATACGTACGCATAACAAAGATTTTAAACATATTTCAGTTATCGAGGCCTCTGGGTTATCTCATTAAATTTTATTACTAAAATGATGCCACGATAACCGAGAGACCATGCGGTATTGATAGGTTTCACGTGGTGCCCACTGAGATATCTCACTGGTTGAAGTCAGCTAATGTTTGGATGTGTAATAAAATTGAATGTAATTTTACATTGTTTGTTTAATGTTTAACACAGAATCTAAAGTCATGTCATATTAAACCGGATGCAAATTGATAGATTAGTTAGGTCTGTATTAATTTGGAGCATAGTTTGGAACACAGTGCATTTCAATACATTTTCATTTCCTATGTTGTATGATTTATCTCCATCCAATGAAATGTGAGAGGCAGAGTCCACGTTAGTATGTAACCGGCAAGTTTATGTAAGAGTTGTTTAAATAAGAGTTTGTTGAAGGTAAATGAGAAAATTTATGGTACGATATATATAATATTTTGGATATAAATAAATCGGTTTTTTCGGTTTAATTGGTTTTCTCGGTTTATTACCGTACCATATCCAGATCCATGGTTTTATAAAATCATATTCCTATGGTTAATCTGGTATATCCATACCCATACCATATCGATTTTTTCGGTTCGGGTCGGTGCAATTCGGTTTGGCCGGATTGAACACCCTTAGTAAAAAACCATCAACACCATCAACCATTTCGTGTTAAAAAGTCAAAATGAAGAATCTACCCCGAACAGTCGAAGTTGGATAAACCACAAAGGCCAGTTTGAAAACCTTGTATATTTAATAATTATACAGCATCGAAACTCGTTTTGTGTTAAATACAGTAAAGGAAAACGAATACGTGGACAGCACCTTTTTATTGCACTAATAAATAATACGGAGTATACACTTTTCTGACCAAGAAAAAGTTTCACGACAAAGAGATTCAAGAACACAAAATCCATAAACAAAAAAAAAACCAACAAAACTTATGCAGCATTCAAGAATTCAAGAACACGAAAACTGAAGCCGTTACCCTAATCAACTCTTTCCGTGCGTCTTGTATCACATCATTGCTTTGGCATTCTGAAACGATGAGGAAACTCAAGTTAAGGGTTCGGATGAAATCATATGCAACAAAATTTGGAGACTACGAATGAGTCTTATCACATACATGCATCAAGCTCAAAGAACAAGAACACAAACGATGGATAGCACTTTTTCTATGTACACAATGCTAAAAGTTTTATCAGTTCAAACAGGTCAACAAAAAAAAAGCCCAAAATTTAAATAAAGCATAAATAAAAAACAATGAAAAGACGTTAATAAAAAAAACTTTAATGATTTAGGAATATATTAACCAGGACATGTCGATACTGAGAGGCTCCTTGGGTGAGTTTACGACCCGGTTTCAGTCTCCTTATGTGGTGGGCTGCTCCTTTTATGTTTAAAGCCGCCACAAGTAAAGCCCGCTTTAAGTTTACATCGCTTCTACTTTCCAAGTACACTAGTAGTAATAACTCGCATTAAAATCAGGCGTTTTATAGCGCCGTAAATATGTATTTACATCGGTCTCTGCTTAGTTATTACTATAAGGTATAATCGTACCATTGCAGTCTCCATCGCCCCTAGGTAATGACAATTCTCTTAAGTTCAAATTTTTTTTTGACTGAAGAACATTCTCGACAAAAATAAGTTCGACTATTGAGTACAACATATTACTTTTTGAACTATTTGGAGTATTACTGTATATGTTTATTAAATGTTCTTTTAAGTTTATGTTTATGTTTCATTTATAAACTTGTTAATTAAAGTAAGATGATTTACAAACCAATAGTCATATAGATATATAATTATATATTACACATTGTGACATTTACAATAATCTTAAAAATTCACACATAATTACAAATACTACAAATTTCCACCAAAATATAATAAACTGTATACATATATATATATATATGTGGTGGACTGCTCTCTGGATGGTTAAAGTCATCTAATTTTTGGATATGTAATAAAATTTAAATTAATTTTCCATCGTTTGTTTAAATGCAAAATATAAAGTAATGTCAAATCAAACAAGATGCAAATTGATAGATTAGCTTGGTATGTATATATGGAGTATGGAGGATGGTTTGGAACACACCATGGCGGCAAAATATATAACGATTCTTTGCACATAGTCTCTGCGTAATGCATACAAAGACAATAAACATGTTTCAGTTATCGAGGCATCTGGGTTATCTCATTAAATTTTATTACTAAATGATACCACGATAACCGAGAGACCATGCTGTATTGATAGGTTTCACGTGGTGCCCACTGAGTTATCTTACTGGTTAAAGTCAGATAATGTTTGGATGTGTAATAAAATTGAATTTAATTTTCCATCGTTTATTTAAATTTTAAACACAAAATCTAAAGTCATGTCAAATTAAACCGGATGCAAATTGGTAGATTAGTTAAGCATGTATTAATTTGGAGGATAGTTTGGAATACAGTGCACAACGTTTCCCTAAAACCAAAAAGTAATAAACCTCATGTAAAATTAAAACTGGATGCAAGTTGATAGATTTCACTGTGTACAGTGCTCTTATCAAAACCGGATGCAAATTGATAGTTAGGTCTGTATTAAAACCGGAAAACAGTGCACAGTGCTCTTATAGATTTCACGTGGTGCCCATTGAGTTATTTTACTGGTAAAAGTCAGCTAATGTTCGGATGTGTAATAAAATTGAATTTAATTTTTCATCGTTTGTTTAAACTTTAATCACAGAATGCAAAGTCATGTCAAATTAAACCGGATGCAAATTAATAGATTAGTTAGGTCTGTAATAATTTGTAGGATCGTTTGGAACACAGTGCACAACGTTCCCCTAAAACTAAAAATTAATAAATCTCATGAAAAATTAAAACTTTAAAAGAATATCAATGAACATAAACTAAAACCATGAAAACCTTTAAATTCAACTTTTCCACTGGTGACAAAAAAAATTGACAAAATATAGTTGAGGATCGTAGATTAATATATTGTTAAATTTAATGTGTTAAAATGTTATGAGACCCAAAAGAGGTTCATTGATGTGGATTCTCTTAGTATGTAATCGTGCGTCTTATATCTCATCATTGCTTTGACGTCCTTTGATCAAGTATGCCGAGTTTATATCCTCTGATTCTTCTAACTCACAACGCTCTTCATCTACCTTTGAACTCATTTCTTTCACGACTTAACTTCACACCTTAATCTCTTTCATGACTTACATCACACCTCAAGAATTCAAGAACACATTTCTTTCATGACTTACTTCACACCTTAATCCTTTACTTTATTCATTTCTTCGTTCTTATTGGTTATTACCTTCTTCAGCTCTTGGTTCTTTATCATTGCTCTCACCATCTCTTCATTAAACATAGCTTCTCCAAACCGCTTACCTTTCTCCCTCCGTCTGACACCACGGTCAGTTTCTTCTCCAACCATTCCACTTTCAATCCTCCCTCATTTATGGATGCATAGGCCAGGTCTATCTCTGGAGATAGCTGATAGAATTATGCCAGAAAGGTGATTTACGCTGGCAACTGGAGGACAATTGATATGAGCACCACAATATTTAACTGCAAATCTGAAGAAAAAGAATATTCTCCATCTTTTATGTTCATCGAAACTCGCAAAGAATTCCATTGAAAGCATCCTCCATACTCTCCGTTTGTTTGATTTTACAATAAGATTCTGGAAAACCATGTCACATTACTGAATCTTAATTTTTATGGAGAAAAAACAAGATGATGTTAAACTATATACACTATCTTACTATTTTCTAACTGAATAAACTTACCAATATATAAAGGATCATCATGCCTTTTACTTGAGTGAAGTCATAGACAATGCCAATCACCTTCGGCTTATCCACATTGATGCAATGTAATTTAACTGAATAAGCCAGTTTTATTTTGAGGAGATTAGGGAAGTACTGAGACACTGTAATCTCATCCTCCTTAACTTCCCCATTTTTGTTATTTCGCTTCCACATAAAGCTAAAACAAGCCAAACAAAAAAGAGATAACCGATAAGCATACCAAAGTAATTTGAAATGACATGATAATTAAAGCGTTTTAGTGGATTCCTTGGCAACAATCAACACCTTCACCGATATCCTTAAAGTACCTTCTCTCATTTGTGTTTTGTCCTGAAACCACAAAAAGAAGAGATCCATCCAATTATATACAACGAAATAAATCAACGGCGGATAGGGAGGAATCAAGGGATTTTAAAAGATAATAAAACTCGAGTTCAGGGTTTTGATGATATCATATACAACAAAATCTGGAGATTATGAATGGGTTCTTATCACCTACATGAATCAAGCTCAAAGAAAAGAACACAAAGCTTGAATAGCACATCTTATATAATATTTTAGAATACCCTTTCAAAACAGCTCTAAAAAGTTGTCATGTGTCATCTACAATAGTGACATGCATGTGCCTATTTATTTTTCAATATTTTAATAAACAAAAAGCAAAAAATTGGTTAAATGCATGTCATATACTACATTGAATTCTTTGATGATTTTAATTCTAATATTACATTTTTTTACAAACAACATTTAAGTTATAAATCATTCTCACTAAAACATAAAAGTATTCATACCTGCTAATCACTAACCTGATTAAATTTGTGATCATATCTTCAAAACAATTCACTAATTTTTAACATACACTATATATAAAACAAATAACCCTATATGTTTTCAAAAAATTTAAAATCGAGTTCCAATTAATACATCAAAAGTACTGCATAACAAATTGGTAATAAAATGAGTATAACCAAACATTACCTTAACTAATATAAAATACAAATAATAAATAATTTGTCTAAAAAATGTAAGGATATACATATTTTATCATGAATATCTTTTCAAATAGTTTTTTTTATTTCATAAGTTGAAAATATATTACCAAAAAGTGAGGAGTTAGTGAAGGAAACATACATTTTGTTTACTTCCAGTCTAATTACAATATTAATTATATGTTTCTTAAAGAGTGTCGTTTTGACATATTTCACACAAATTAATAAATATATTAAATTTTCCATTTTCCCTTATTTAATACTCCCTCTGTTTCTTAAAGAGTGTCGTTTTAGACTTATTTTTCTGTTTCAGAAAGAGTGTCGTTTTCATTTTTCAATACAACTTTTAATGCTAAATTCCTACTTTAACCTCAAAACAAAGAAGAATATGAACAGACAACTT
The DNA here is from genome assembly GCA_900406295.1 of Aurinia saxatilis. Taxonomy (NCBI): domain Eukaryota; kingdom Viridiplantae; phylum Streptophyta; class Magnoliopsida; order Brassicales; family Brassicaceae; genus Aurinia; species Aurinia saxatilis. Next base: position 10,243 of record OVAP01006086.1, read on the forward strand.
ATTATTTAAGGGTATAACAGAACTTTTAATATGTTTTATTAATTTGTGTGCAAAGAGTCAAAACGACACTCTTTAAGAAACGGAGGGAGTATTTAATATTTTTTGTTTTTGTAATTAATAAGCTTGAAAATAGGGATAAACCTGGAAAATTGGTAATAAATCTGCATTGAAAAAGCAAAACGACATTTAAAATGAAACACAAATTTAACTCTAAAACGACACTTATTATGAAATGGAGGGAGAATATTTTTTATATATCTATTTTACGTACATAAAAGGATTTTGCTTACATAAATATTGTACTTCGGTGTGAACAATTTTCTATTTAATTAATAATAGCTACTGAGAAAAAATAATAAAGCATAAAAAATGTTTTTCCGTGCAACGCTATATACACAATCCTAAAAGTTTTATCAGATCAAAACAATGAAAAGACGTTAATAAAAAAAACTGTAATGATATACGAAAATATTAACCATGACATGTCGATACTTGAGAGGCTCCTTGGGTGAGTTTACGAACTGCTATCAGTCTACTTATGCGGTGGACTGCTCTTTGTATGTTTAAAGCCTGCACAAGTAAACTCGCTTTCAGTTTACGTCGCCTCTACTTACTGTGTACACTATCAGTCTACTTATGANCGCTTTCAGTTTACGTCGCCTCTACTTACTGTGTACACTATCAGTCTACTTATGAGGTGATAACTTGCATTTACATCAGGCATTTTATAGAGCAATGAATATAGGTATTTACACTGGTCTCTGCCTAGTTATTCTGAAGTATAATCATCATTCCCGTTGCAGTCTAGATTGCCCCTAGGAAATGACAATTCTCTTAAATGCAAATATTTTTTTTACTGAAGAACAATCTCCAAAAATAAGATCGACTGTTGAGTATAAGACACTACCTTTTACTATTTGGAGTATTCTTTATGAGATTAAATTGAACTTTAGTTGAACTTTAGATTATATTTGTAAGAATTATACTTCGTCAGAATTATGTGTTGTTAGGTTATTATAAAACAATTGAGTTTCCTAATATTGTACTCTTGAAAAGAAAAGTAAAAAAAAAATGTTTCAGCTGAAAGAGTTACATTTTGGGGGTTTTATTTTAGATAATTTGGAAAAAAAAAAGTTAAAAAAGAAGGGACACTTGGCAGCTTCTCAGAGCTTGCTGAAAAGTGTAACACTTCTATATTATATAAGATATCTCTATATTACAGATTGTCAAATTTACAATAATCTTAAAAGTCACCTGTATTTCTCACATAATTACAAAACACAAGTAAAAATTTTCGAAAATAAAAACAAATATAGTACACATTTTTTAGTCTGCTAGAATAGGATGCGCTTAGTCTATCGGTAATTATAGTTTGAATTATAGTCCTCGATGTACTGCTCTCTTTATGTTTAAAGACTGCACATGTAAATTCTGCTGTAAGTCCACGTGGCTTCTTCTTACTGTGTACTCTAGCGGTGATAACTTGCATTTACATCAAACGTTTTACAGAGCCACGGATATAATAAGTATTTACAATAAGATCTCCCCTAGGAAATGACAATTCTCTTAAATGCAAATATTTTTTTTGACTTAAGAACAATCTCCAAAAAAGAAGATTGACTCTTGAGTAGAGGACACTACCTTTTACTATTTGGAGTATTATTTATGAGATTAAATTGAACTTTAGTTGAACTTTAGATTAAATTTGTAAGAATTGAGCGTTATATTATATTTGTAAGAATCATACTTCGTCAGAATTATGTGTTGTTATGTTATTATAAAACAATTGAGTTTCCTGATATCGTACTCTTGGAATCTCTAATATGTTTATACTTGTTGTTTTATATCTATTACACATTGTCAAATTTACAGTAATCTTAAAAGTCACCTGTATTTCTCACATAATTACAAAATACAATATGTTTTATACTTGTTCTTATATATATATATATATATATATATATATATATATA
>OVAP01006087.1:0-12213 GCA_900406295.1 Aurinia saxatilis
TTATAGGCAACTTAAAGTCTCTGTGGATTCGATCCCTAAATACTACAGCTATTTACATGTGCTCTTACAGTTAGCTCTTAGGGTAAATTTGAGCATATCATAATGATGAATATTTGGAGATGTTTGTGGAGATGAGAGCAGAGATTGAGTCTCTAAACTTGTGTGTTACTGTGTTGGACGAGATTGGTGTGGAATCAGTCAGTAAAGGTACACACTTTCTTACTTAAGGAGGCAGAGTATGTGAGATAGTTAACTAGTTCGCTAGAGTACACATATATCTGTAATGTCTGTCCATTTACTGAGATAGTTATCTAAGAACAGAGCTGGTGAAGTGGATGAAGTGTATAACTGAAAAGTGATACCAAGTGTTAAGCATCCATCTATGTAGATAGCTATACATATAGATAGGTAACTGTTTAATGTGTGCGGATGTATGTGAAAGCATGGTCTGTTTATGGTGATGTGCTTGCAATGGTTTGAGATGGTGGACTAGTTCGTTAGGGTATTCATATATTTGCAATGGTTGCCTATTTTTTAGATAGTGATGTATGACAAAACTAGTAAAGTAGATGATGTGTATAACTGGAAAGCAATGAACTTTTTAAGCATTTACCAAAACAATAATACCATTTTAGCTAATTATCCATGTAGACAGATGGCTATATATGTAGATAGATGGCTATACATGTATGTAGTGAACTGTCTATTGTGTGGTAATGTATGTAAAATGCATGGTCTATTATTTCTGATGTGCTTTAAGTATGGTAATACCGAATTATTTCTCTATTTATATTGATAGTGGTTTTAATGGAAAAGAATGCACTGATCAGAGAAGAATAGGCTCTTATTGCTATGGAAGAGGCCAAAATTGCAAAGGCGAACAACAGTAGTTGCAGCGATTCGGATGAAGAGATGGATTGGCATGATTTTGCTGAGACTGACAGCGGATACATGTTCTCCAGAGAAACTGGGGAATCGTCAAAGGGAGATAAGGGGAAGATGGTGGTTTTTACGATTCCGGAGCGGAGGCTGATAAGGAACAATTTGATGTTGGAGAATCTAGTCGCACTTCAATCCGGGCGACAACAACAAGAGCTGTTATAGAAGGAGTGCATGCTGATGAAGAGGAACCGCCATAAATGTTTGGAATGGATGCACCTCCGGTTGTGGACAACATCGGGGAAGATGGTAAGGAAAAAAAATTTCCATGTGATGATAATGCTATTTGGAAAAATATTGTTTCTTATAATATTTGCTCACCGGAAAATATTGCAACTGTTTAAGCCAAAGTTTGTACAAATATCAAAACGGCAAGATGTCTATATTGGTATATATGTGACTATTACCAATAATCACCTAACTTGCTGGGTAGTTTGGATAAAATGGTTAATAAGATATATCCATCTCGTTAGTAGAGCATGTTAGTATTACTTCCATAAGTAGTTATCTATTATAAGTAGTCATTTATATATGCATAGATGTCCAGCATATTATGGTGTGGCTATTTGTGTTGTGGCAAGGCTAATCTCGCTAGTTAACAATTTTCAGGAATAAACCATGCCCTTGAGGATTTGGCTTACGAAGGAGATGGGATTTTTGTGGGGCGAATATTCAGGGTGAAAGTTGACTGCAAGGTGAAGATGGAAATCCACGCCATTAACAGAAAGTTTCACTTCAGAACAGCTCGCTCTACACCAGAACACATGGAATTCCTATGTGTGAATGCAGATTCCCCATGGAGAGTGTATGCCTCATTGCTTGACGTTTCAGGGAACTTCCAAATCAAGAAGGCAAACGTCAAACACACATGCCCAATCGAAGATCATCGTCAGTACCATAGGCAGGCTACTACACAAGTCATCGGTGAACTGATTCGAACAAGATTTGTGTCGGGAGGAGGGGTCCCAGGCCTGCTCAAACACAACAAATCATGCACGACGAGCTCAAAGTGCACATCACCTACTGGAAGGCATGGCGTTGTCGTGAGATTGCAATGGAGTCATCATCCGGGTTTGTTAGCGGGAGCTTTGCTATGCTGCCATCTTATGTTAAAAATCTGGAAACTTCAAACTCCCAGACCGTGTGCAAGACTGAGTATACTATCGATAAGAAAGGGGTTAGAAGGTTCAAATACCTGTTCATATCGTTCGTGGCATCAACAGCTGGACTGCAATACTTAAGGCTTGTCCTAATGATAGACGGAACAGATCTTGTTGGTCACTATGGAGGTTGTCGCCTAACATGTAGCACACAAGATGAGAATTTTCAAATATTCCTAATTGCTTATGCGGTTATGGATAGTGAGAATGATGCTGTGTACGAGTGGTTATTCCGTTGCCTCCAGACTATCATACCTGATAACAGAGCTCTCGTGTTTGTCTTAGGCCGTCACTCGAGCATTTACTCAGGACTGAGTAAGGTACGGTTTTCTTCTCGTTTATTCTACGAAAGATAGTTGTCTATTCAGCTATTTTGGTAACATATTGTTAAGTGACTATTGCAACAGATAGATGACTGTTTATTTATTGTCAGATGATTTTGTAACATATTGTTACGTGACTATTACAACAGATAGATGACTTTTTCTATAATCAGGTGTTTTGGTAACATATTGTTAGGTGACTAGTGCAAGAGATAGGTTACTTGTTATTCCCAATTGTTAATAATGAGCAAACTTTTGAATGAGATGTATAGACGAATATGTATACATGAGTCTGTTCTCTAATGTATGTCTATATATTGTAAGTGTACCCTCTTGCTGGACATGGCGCATGCATAGTTCACCTAGCGCGGAATGTCTCGAACAGATTCAAAGAGAGTCGTTTGACCATATTGATGGTGCGTGCAGCTAAGGCGTATACAATGCATGAGTTTAATGTGATATTCACTGAGCTGAAGACCATAAGCCCTGAATGTGGAAAGTACCTTCACGACATCGGATTGCAGCATTGGACAAGGTCCCATTTCATTGGGAACAGATACAATCTGATGACTACAAATGTGGTTGAATCACTAAACATGGTGATGAAGGAGTGCATGGACTTCCCACTGATCTCAATGTTGGAAGCAATAAGAATGAGCTTGACTGGTTGGTTCGTAAGGCGCAAAACAGATGCTTCAAGTGACCATTTTGATGTTACTCCAAAAGTGAGGGATATACTTGATGATAAGTTTTACTTAAGCACGACAATGAAGGTACATCTTCTGAATCAAGTTTGATAACAATTTTAAGGTGACTATTCATGTAGGAAAATGGATATTGGTAGGCGTCCATGTGTCTCTATAAATGTATATTTTACTTGACTAGAGTATCGATTGATATCTATTTACATGTAAAGGTGTCTAATCTGTGTAAATAACTTTTATAGGTAAACCGTGTAAACCCAGACGAGTTCAAAATTCGTGACCGTAAGGGTGAGATGTTTAAGGTAAATTTAGCATTGCTAACATGTAGCTGCAGAGAGTTCCAAACGATGATGATACCATGCGCCCAGGGTTTGGCCGCTGCTTCTTTCAATGATGTCCCTATTAAGGACTTAGTTGGGAAGGTTTACTCAACCGAAACGAGGTGTAACCTCTACGGAGGACTGTTCCACCCGGTTCCTATACCATCCAAAAGTGAGGATGTTGATGTCCTCCCTCCTATCATGCGTCGTTCTCCTGTACGTCCAAAGAAGAAGAGGAGTTTCTCCATTGGAGAGTTCAAGGTACGTTTGCTATCTATTCTGTTTAAAGTATACTTCTATTTGGAACAGTATATGTTTATCGATATGTATGGATATTTACCCATTTGGTGGTATATTTTTGGAAGATAGCGTCGGGCAAGGAAGCGTGTGCGAAAGTGTACCAGGTGCTTGGGAAAGGGTCACAACAAAGCTTCATTCAAACTACATGTGCGTGAGGATACAGAGAAGTGAGCACCCACCACATCTATATTTAATATGCCATGAAGGAGATAAGAAGGAGCATCTTATATGTTTGCCGGACTGTTTTTTTGTCGGCCATTTGTTATGGTCTTAAACATTATCGCATTAGCCATTTTCCCAAAAATCCGTTGCTATGGATTGGGCTGACTCTAAATGCACGGCTTTTATTATTGTTTTGCATCTTTTTGTATGAACTCCACTCCTTCGTTTAGAAATGGCAATCAGAAACTAGACTATTAGATTTGGCTTTTTATATAGATAATTGCTATATATAACTACTTGATTTATTATTTCTCTATATATAAAGTTATTAGTGGTAAGTAGACTATTTTCATTGACAATCTTGGTAGACATTTAGTTGTATACATAGGAATCTTTTTTTCATAGTTAAACTCAAGTGGTTAGTCTTTAAACATTGGTAACATTTTGCTCATTAGTAGAAGGTCTTCTCTATATATAAGAGTTGTTAGTGGTATACAGGCTAGTTTAATTGTCTATCGAGATAGACGTTTAGCTATATACAAATATGTCTGTTCCATTTGGGAAGTTAAATAGTCGTAGTTGGTCTTAAAAAAATGACTGTTTGTTTTGTTTGCATAGTTAAACACGACTCTTAAACATTTGTGGTGTATCTTTAAACCTTAAACATATATAAATAGATGTATGTTTTGTAGACATAGATGTCTTTTGTCCAAGTTAAACATGTTAATCTTTAAACATTGGTAACACTTTTCTCAAAGGTCGAAGATCTTCTTTATATATAGACTCCAATATATATGAGTGGTTAGTGGCATATATTGTAGTCTAATTAACTACCGTGATAGACATTTAGCCACATAAGTAGATGTCTTTTTGTTTGCGGAGTTAAACATTCATGGTTATTCTTCAAAATAAGGACAGTTTTTTATGATAGACATCTGGCTATATCAATAGAAGTCTGTTTTGTTACGTAGTTAAACACTCAAAAAATAGACTTCAAAGATGCATTCAAACAAAGTTGTGACCATAGCTGTCTTAAAATAGTCTCAAAACATAAAAAGTTTGAAAGCCAATATCAAAAGGACTCGGAACAGAGTTTTCAAAATAAATAACAAGACAGAGGCGGAAACAGATCCCTCATAATATCATGTGCATACTTATAAGAAGTATCACGCACAAGTTGCTCTGGCAACTTGGAGTTCATGGTGATGGTCAAATTAGCGTCCAACTCCATAAACATCATGGAAGTAATAACGCTAAGTCCTGAAACGCATTTGGCAGCAAAGGAAAAAATGGGTAACTATCACTTGTATTAAAGGTTGATATCTGTCTATAAGTATAGACGACTTTCTCACGTGAAGTCATGACTATATTACCTTGCTTAAGAGTATGTCAGAGAGGCCTCGCATAACGGACAGTGAAAGGCTTGAGTGTGGCATTACGCATATCATCATTGAAGGAAAGAGCCTTATACAAATATGGGAATCCCGTTCCAAAAGCCTTAACTGCATCGCGGATCTTTTGTCAAAGGTAAGTGCACGGTTGCAGTTGAAAAACAATATCTCATGGCAAGTCAGATCAATGCAAATCCCAACCCAATGTGTGCCAACTAAATAGGGACAAGATATCCTCTCAACCTCAGTGAACCATTGACGCCTCCCTTTGAAGTAGGGTTTCAACAGTTGTGCATTTGCGAACTCCAAAGTCTTTGACATATTATCTGCAACGGTAGTCAACTTCATGATATCCGCCAGGAATGTGTACTCAATGAAGTCAAAAGTCTACTTTGGTTTTCTGAATCCAATCTCGAGCGAAGATAGGTTATGATGCAGTCAACTGCCTGCATTTAGTAAATAAACTTGAGAATATATACTACAAAACAAATGGCTGTTTAGCAAGTAGGAGAAGCTTACCTCGGGATACATGCATGATTTTAAGTCTTTCATTTCAGCGAGAATTTAGTGGTTGAGCTGCAAACCTTTTCACGTGGGGAGTGTCCTGTCATTGAAAATGTAAACGAGAGCAATAATACGTTATTACCATACTGAAAGAACATCAAAATTAACAAACCATGCATTTACATACATTACCATACAATAGACAGTTAACTATCTATATGTATAGCCATCTACCTAGATGGATACTTAACTAGATGAATCACTTTCCAGTTTTACACCTCGTCCACTTCACTAGTTATGTGTTAGATAACTATCTAAAAAATAGACAGACTTAACACATATATGAATACTGCAGTGAACAAATCAACTATCTCACTAACCGCTTTTTAAGTTTTGATTCCAACCACATCGCTTGATCACGGGATACTGATGGAAAGATTTCAGAGATATGAACTTGATCATTAGGTTTGTGGTGCTTGTGACCCCAAAGTCCTTCAAGCCTGAAAGGGGTTTTGTTGTTCCGCTTGCTCTTGCGATTTGCATCCTCTTGTATGTCTGTTTTAATACGGCTTTTACGGACTTTTTTAGTCTTTTGATCACGGCCAAGAGATGTTGTTGGTTTCTTATCATCTCGGGGTAAGCCGTTGTCGGATTTAGCAGACACCTGAAAGAAATATCATCAGGTGGACTAATAATAAAAAGATATATGTAAGGTGTGAGCTTACAAATTGAAGCATAACTTACCTTCTCCTTGTCTTGGTTACCTTCCCCTTGTACAACATCTTCAGTATCCATGTTATCTTTTCCAACTTCAGCTTGATTATTAGTTACCAAATGCAGGAGAGAGAACATAGTTATCTACATCCACGAATATCTCATTATTGTTATATGCACCTATTAAAATATGTAGACCGTACCTCCTTAGTAGCATCCATGGCAAGTTGTTGGTCATCTTTGTTAGCCATAATCTTTGACTCATGTGCATCCTCTTGTATAGCAGATGTTACATCATCTTGATTTTGAGACTCTTGTAGAGTCTCTTCAACCTGATTATGAGTTACCAACCGCAAAAAAAAAAGACAAAAAGTTAGCTAGATTATATAGATATGTGAATATTGATGTATTGATGTTAGGAAGACTAAACCTCCTTGGCAGTTTGCATTCCAGGTTGTTGGTCCAAATCGTGAGCCTCTATTGTGACTCGTGTGCATCATCTTGATTCTCCATCTCTTGTACAGTCTTTTCAGACTGAATATGAGTTAAATAACACAAAAAAAGGAAAAAAGTTAGCTATTTTATGCAAGATGTGTGATTATTAGTGTATATATCTATTACAAGTAGATGGACTATACCTCCTTGGCAGTATCCATGGCCTCGCTGTCAGCCTCTAACTGTGACTCGTGTGCATCCTCTTGTATAGAAGATGTTAACTCATCTTGATTCTCCGGTTGTTGTAAAGTTTCTTCATCTTGGACATCTTCCAATTCCATGTTCTCTTTTCCATCTTGAGCCTGATTATGAGAACAAAAACAAAGGAAAGTAGTTAGCTATGTGTGAAAAATGTGTGATTATGGATGTATATATCTATCAAGATGGATAGAGTAAACCTCTTTGGCAATATTCGTGGCAGCCTCAGCATCTGAGGTAGGTTGTTAGTCCTCTTTGGCAATCTCAATGGCAGCCTCCACATCTTGCTCCTCCTCCATGTGAGTGGTCTTATGGTACATAAGTGAACAAAAGTTAATAACAGATAAATGATGGTGTACAAAAAAAGATGGCCATATATAAAAGTAGTTGGCTACATGTGAAAAATGTTTGACTATGGATGTATATATCTATCAAGTTAGATAGTTTAAACCTCTTTGGCAATATCCGTGGCAGCCTCAGCATCCGAGGTAGGTTGTTGGTCCTCTTTGGCAATCTCAATGGCAGCCTTTATATCTTGCTCCTCCTCCATGTGAGTGGTCTTATGGTACATAAGTGAACAAAAGTTAATAACAGATAAAATGATGGTGTACAAAAAAATATGGCTATATATAAATGTAGTTGGATACATGTGAAAAATGTTTGACTATGGATGTATATATCTATCAAGTTAGATAGTCTAAACCTCTTTGGCAATATCAGTGGCAGCCTCAGCATCCGAGGTAGGTTGTTGGTCCTCTTTGGCAATCTCAATGGCAGCCTCCACATCTTGCTCATCCTCCAAGTGAGTGGTCTTATGCTACATAAGTGGACAAAATTTAATAACAGATAAATCATGAGTGTGCACAAAAGATGGATGTATAGTACCGGTGTATTAGGATGTTTTGTGACTATGCTAGCCAGGATATCGCCTACAGTGATGGTGGGCTAGATGGCTCACAGACTTGGTGGAGTTCAATTTGTACTTCACAATGAGAAGGATCATTATCGACCTTTTTTGGAGGCCCTCCATCCACAAAGTCATCGTCCTCCACAAAGTCATCATTTTCTTCTTCAGATTCATCGGACTCTCTAAACGAGGCTGATGCACCACGGTTCCTTTTACAAGACACATTTCTTGCAGTATCTTGGAAAATCTTTCTCTTGGTCATCACCTTGGGAGAAGCCTTTCCCTTTCCTCTAGTCTTTGGAGTGGCCTTTCTCTTGGCGTTAATTTCGGAATTACTCCGGGTATTAGGCTTGCTTAACTCTGGTGGATTCTCTTCTGAAGTGTGATGATGTTTCTTGAGCCACTTGATGTCTTCGTATATCGCAGCTAGTTTCTCTTCGAAAGAATCTTTGATGACCCCAATCTGATCTAAAATGGTAGACTGCCCTTCAAGCAACTATTATATAAGTTCAGAAGCTACATTAGGCAGTGAAGACTGCTCCCCCTCTTTGCCTTTGCGTTTGCCTTCCAAATCTTTCGCAGCGTCAGTAGCTGTCTCGAGCCCGAAAAGTCACTCTGCTCAAAACTATGACCAGATGAGATTAACTCCAACATATATTTAACCTTGTCATCCTCATCCTTCTCTTGATAGCCTAGGTTGGTCTCATCAATAACATCCTTCATATCCTCCATAATATAGCAAACACCAACCTGTATCAATATATAGTGTAAATTAGTTGAGTAGTGCTAGATAAATATAGAATCAGACATAACAGACACACAAGTAATTATCTGCTTTAATGGATAATTGTTTTTTAACATAAGCGAATATCAAAGGCTCGTATATATAGATATTTGGTCATGTAGACTAATATCAAGACCAGATGTATAGCTATTTTGGATGAAACAAGGTTATGAAATGCAATACCTTTCCATCAGTGTCGAGTTTTTTGATAAGGCTCATAGAGATGGTTGTTGGTTTCTGGACATTGAAAAGGTTTAAGGAGGCAGGGGGTTCTTCAAAATATTCTTCATCTCCGGACTCATCCTTTAAAGCGGGTCCTTTATGCTTCCCTTTTATCTTCTTTCGCAATACGCTAGGAACACATGCCATAACAACCATTTGCAGACCGTACGTAAAACCCTGTATTGTTGTGGTTGCTTGTGCAAAGTTCGAAAGCTTCTTACCCTTGATGCTACTGATTAGCATATCGAAGGACTTGGTACCCCAAGGATAAGCGAGGAAAGCGTTGGTATCTTGGACTTGGAGAATGTGCTCATGGGTGATCTTGGCCTTTTGAGATGTTGAGCAGAGAACACCATCAACAAGCAGCAGGAGTGCAAGCTTGAACCTAATTTCCTTGTCTTTGAACATATCTTTTCCGGGAGGTGGATTAACAAGTGTTTGAGCAATCCAAAATGGTGTGGGGGTGGCTGATGATCCAAACAGATTCTTTGAGAGTTTGTTGACATTTAAGTCATCTGCTTCAGCTTCTTCTTCGTCTTTATCTGATGGTGGTAGCTTAGGGCAATTTAGACCAGTGGCGAGTGCAAACTCTCTAATAGAGAAACGTAACGGATGTCCCGCAAATAAAATCCAAATTTGGTTCGCCAAGTCCACATGCAGCTGAAAGTGGGCGAATCTCACAGAGAATGCAATCTTGTCGATTAGTTTCCCGAACTGGGAATCCTTTAGCTTCTGTAGGTTGTCCTCTTCCAAACAGTGAGACAGAACATCAAGGAAACTGAGTTGGAGTAAGCGTTGATCTTCTTTTTTATTGGTTCTTTTCCAGCTTTGAAAAACCTCTTTGGTAACCCACTCCCCATCATAGTGGACAATCTGAGGACAGAACACACAAGCAAAAAATGTGTCAGATATACGTTTATTTACTGAAACATGTAGCTACAAATGAAACTGGCTACATACTTAAAACAGGTGACTAATTAAAATCAGAGAACTAGCAGGATTGTATTCCACGAATAAACAGAACAAAGCATCAAGCAGAGAAAAACCCAGATATATACATATCCCCAACTCAACATTCGAATACACAAACATGCAAGTAGACAAAATTCCTCAGACATAAACACAATTTGACACAAACACATGAAAGAACGAAGTTTCTCAAAATCAAAATCAAAATCATGTCCAATTGACCGGAAAACAAAAATATCTAGACCAAGACAGAGGCAAAAATAAATAGTAACGAGGATTAGGGTTTTGGAGATTTGTGATAATAAATTAGAAATTGGGCAAACAATAGAGAGATTTGGGCTAGTGTGAATGGAATTGACCTGGGTTGNTGGGCTAGTGTGAATGGAATTGACCTGGGTTGTGTGGTTCGGGAAGAGAGATGCAACGAATCCCGGAGGACTCTTGCTCGGACTCGTTTTGCCGAGAGACACTCGACGATTGTTTCCCGTTGATCGATTTGCGAGCAAACAAACTGATTGCGTTCAATTCACGAGATTTGCAAGCGGTTTTGTAGAACAAATTTGAAAGAGTGGGAGAAGGATAGAATAGAACGGTTTGAAGGAAGAGAAATGGGAAGGAAGAGAAATGGGAGAGATTTTCTTTAGAGAAGTACAACGGTTTAATTTTAAAAAATAAAAAAAAAATCAATTCATATATTCTGACACACAAACAAAGCGTGCAAGTAAAAAAAATAAAAAATTTCAGACTCGCTCTTTTGGGCTTAGAACTCTCTTTCTCTAGTAGAGTCTTTCATCTCACGGAGAATAGAGCTTTTGACCTGGAAAAACACTTTCCCTTTGACTAATTCAACCCTCTTAACCTAATTCTCGCCAATCCGCTTCGTCATTAACCTCATCCTCACGCGGCGGGGAAGATTAGGCTTTTGAAATTTGAGTATGAATAGAGAGTTTATCTTGTGGGCAAATATGTCTTCAAGTCTGGATGTGGCACTTTTGGAAATGACGATTGATGAAGAGGAAGACACCCCCTTCATTATGTCGGATCTCCCAGAGTTTAGTTCAAATGAGACGAACGTCACTAGTATTCTGGGTAGATTACTCAACCCCAAAAAAGCAAAAGATGGCTGATTTCGTTAGGGATATGCCAAGAAAGTGGCAACTTCACGAACGGGGTCGAGGAGTAGCCATCAATAAATTGAAGTTTCAGTTCATATTTACATATGACCATGATTTAGAGATGGTGCTCAACAAAGGTGCTCAAACCTACAATGAATGACCGATAGCGATGGAAAGATGGGTGGTTAATCCTCCGGTAAACTACTTGCAGACTATCCCGATCTGGATACAGATAAGCAATATCCTGGTGAACTATCGCACCAAACCAGCCCTTACATCTTTAGCAGACATCGTGGGAATGGTAGATGTGGTGGATTTTGATCCTGAGGTCGCTCAAATCAATGATTTTGTCATAGCCAGGGTTTTCTTCAATGTATTGAAGCCTCTTAAAAGATCCAAAAAGTGTTACTCCCCTCAGGAGGAATTGATAAAGTGATGTATCATTATGAGAAGATACAGAAGAGATGTTTCTTCTGCCAAAGGGTTACACACTCACAGGAGCAATGCCCAATTAGAAAAAGAAAACTGAAGGAGGCGGGGCAAGACAGATATGATAGCAACAACAAGGCTAAGATTGTTCCAGCTCCAGTCCTGAAGCAGACAGATCCACTGTTTGGTGTCCTCCAAGAAAATCAAGTGGGACTGAATCCAGTCACAAGTAGACCTCGGATAGCAGCTGAGGTACTAGAGAATATGAGACAATACATCCTAATGGCTAACGGACCAGAAAGAACTATCAGAGAAGCAAGAGTCCAAGTTTCAGTGACTCAAGTTGGGCTTAATCCTCTGCAGAATAAGGCACTTTTGAGTATGGAGCATATACCTTCCTTCATATCTGATACGGATAAGGTAAGGGACCAGTATTTGATTATGAAATGAAAGATGCAATGGATAGAAGGAGGAACTACTCACTGCAAACAACCAAGCTTCTAGCTGCATCCTTTCAGGCTCATACCTTGATATATTGCGTTTTTAACTCGTTCTAACCCCGATTTCAAACTGTTTC
>OVAP01006088.1:0-12212 GCA_900406295.1 Aurinia saxatilis
CTTGGTTAAATTGTTAATTCCGTAGTATTTTTTAAAATATTGGTCTTACAAAGACAAAATAGGACGAGGCTGTCATTTGTCAATGTCAACGCTGATGGGGTTATAAGTATAGAATGACGTTTTGTGACTACTTTATAATCATTTTCTTGGCAAGATCTCAAGAAATACTTTTACAAACAAAAAAAGAAGATATCAAGAGAGACACATATACACATCATTTTCGTAATCCCCAAGTATCAGTTCTCATCACAGAGTAAGATCATCAATGGCTGAACATGGAAACGTCGAGAACCTTCCTCTAGCCGGCCAGCTTAACCGGACTTCTTTCCATTTCCAACCACACAGAAATTGGCTCAACGGTTATATTCTTCTTTTTTTTGTTTTTTATCATACTGGCCAAGATCTCTTACATTATTATAACTAGTTCATGAAACCAAAGAAAATGGCTAATTTCTACATTATACAGTTATTTCATTGAATTGGATTAGTAATATTGAAAGAATACGATGGGAATATCCACACTGGAAAACTGTTGTTTTTTTATAGGAATCTGTGAGGTAACAATCGTGTTGATATTTTGGAAAATGTTATCAAAGAAAAGAAAAAGAGATAATATACATAGACAAAACATACATTAAACTCACTGCGTTATAATTCGTTGTCGTTCAATTAAAGATTTTTTTTCAAAGTAATTGTTGTTTTTGTGTTTTAGTATAAGTTTTTTCTTTTAATATCAGATTTAACCTTAATTCTTGTGAAAAATATAAATAGTAATTTTTTTAATAAGTATAATTGAAATTTTAATATGTTTTATTAATATGAATGAAACAACCTTAACGATTAACGGCAAATAAACCTAGAGTAAATATTTTGAGAAACTTTATAGGAATCATGTTATGTGTAAATTTTGATTAAAGTCTTTCCAAGAAAACATCAGAATCTAGTAACTCAGAATTTCATCTGATAGTTGTTGTCAACATACTTGATCTTGGAATATGCTGATCTGAGCCTATCTTAATTAACGAACGACTTCAAATTTTCTTTCTAGGTATTTAACACCTTTTTTTTTTTTTGTTATTATTAATCAGTTTAGCTATATATATGCACATAACATAAAATAAATATCATCTACATAAAGATAAGTAATTATCGACCAAGAATTGTAGCATTAGATATATGTTACTGTGTCACCGACTAACTAACTTTATGTCTTGATTCGTCACATCACTCGCACACAACTTGGAATATGAAGATCCAAACGGTAACTAAAACAGTAAAACCCCTACAAACTTTCTAACCTGTGATACAAGGAACATGGTGAAACATTTCTGTATATGTTTTTTTTTTTCAGCGCCAATGTATTACAAAGGATTCTACCATTTGTTCTACCAACACAACCCTTTGGCTCCCACATTCAGTAGGAAAATCATATGGGGACACTCAGTTTCACAAGATATGGTCAACTGGATCCGACTCCAACCAGCCCTTATTCCTTCTGAGCCCTTTGATGGAAACAGCTGCTGGTCTGGATCCGCCACGATCCTCCCCGATGGAAAACCTGTTATTATGTACACCGGGCTCGACGAGCCTGACAGACATCAGGTTACAGTTATGGCCGAACCTTTAAACCCTTCCGACCCTTTGCTTCGTGAGTGGGTCAAGCCAAAGCATAATCCTGTGATGATTCGGCCACCTAACGTCCCTTATTATTGTTTCCGTGACCCAACGACCGCGTGGCTAGGACAAGATGGGATCTGGAGAGTTCTCATAGGAGTTAGGGATGGAGAAACTAGAAGAGGAATGGCGATTTTGTACCGAAGTGAAAATTTTATCGAATGGATACAATTTCTTGAGCCTTTACATAGGACACAAGTCACCGAAATGTTGGAATGTGTTGATTTTTTCCCTATTTCCCTCACCGGTAAAGAAGGTGTAGAGACTTCGGTGAACAACGCTAGTGTTAGGCATGTATTGAAGGTCAGTTTTGAGGAAAAACTTGGAGGCCGAGATTGTTATGTTATTGGTACATATTCTTCCGAGACTGAGAAATTTGCTGCGGACTCTGAGTTGACTTACACGAGTGCGGATTTGAGATATGATCATGGAAGGTTTTACGCCTCAAAGTCGTTCTTCGATAGCGCTAAGAACCGAAGGATCAACTGGGGATGGATTGTTGAGACTGATAGCGAAGAAGATGATATTCAGAAAGGATGGGCTGGCCTAATGGTAAATTTAATTTTTAATTATATAGGGTTTAAAGTAGTTATCATATAGATGATTGGTATGGTTTTGGTTTTAGTCTCTTCCCAGAGAAATGTGGCTGGACACAAGTGGAAAGAGGCTGATACAGTGGCCAATCAAAGAAATCAACAATCTCCGGACCAGACATGTTACTTTTGATAACATGCAGTTAGCAAGCGGCTCGACATTTGAAATTGAAGGCATTACTGCTGCTCAAGTGAGTTTTCTCAATCATATTTTTTTTTTTGTTAACAAACCACATTACAAAAATGATGTGGTGAAATTATTAGGAATTATTAAAGAAAACTATACAAGAATCAAGTGTATTTTATTGTAGCTAGTTTAAGAGATTTTTAGTTGTGTATTTTTTATTGATTTAAAAATTCATATGGGGTTTGAAGTTTAAAATTAACCAGCACAATTGAACCAAACATCTAAGAATTTGCTTCAAATAATAAATTAAAATGATTTGAGCCTTTGTATTTTTGAATCTGCAAAATCATCAATTAGTTGTTAAAATCCAGTGTTACATCAAACAATAGATAAAAAAAAAAAGATCTTGGATTTAGTGTTACAACAGCACAAGAATTTAATTGGATTTTCAAATCAGTTAAAACACACAAACTATATACAATTCCGTCAATATTTACACATTGTCTATAGAATCAATCGGCCAGTATTTTGCTTTGTTATGAACAACTTCTTATATTTCTACCTCTTCAAAAAAAACTTCTTATCTTTCTCTTGTTATTGTTAAAGGCCGACGTAGAAGTGACATTTGACCTGCCTGTTTTGGAAGATAATCCACAAATAATGGATTCTAAACACATTGATGATGAGCATTTGTTCAATCGTGACAACTTTGATGGATGCGTTTACGGGCCTTTTGGAGTGCTAGCATTGGTTAGCAATGATTTATCAGAACGAACAGCAATCTTCTTCAAAATTGTTCGTCGCGGAAATGGATATTCGGTTGTAATGGGCACCGATGAGATGAGGCAAGATTTCGACTTTAATCTATATATAGAACAAGAAAACAATTGCTTCTTTTTCTTGTGTAAACCTGATGTTCTATTTTTACAAATGGCAATGTAGCTCTTCGTTGAGAGACATCAAAGACAAAGCTAGGCATGGAACATTCCTAGACATTGATCCAAGGCATGAAAAGATCTCATTAAGATGTTTGGTGAGTCAGATTTGTCCCTTTTCTTGTAATGTGATTTGTATTTGTTTCAGCATAATGATCTTAAAAAATTTAATCCTTCATTAACACCTTTTCTTTTGTTTTTCTAGATCGATCATTCGGTTATAGAGAGCTACGGAGCAGGAGGAAGAAATGTGATAACGTCTAGGGTTTATCCCAAATTGGCAATAGGTGAAGCAGCTAAGCTTTTTATGTTCAATGATGGAAGAAAGGGTGTGACCATGTCGTCTCTTGAAGCTTGGAGCATGAGAAATGCCCAAATCAATACAAACGCAATTTAATTAAGCATTATTGCTACTAAAAATAATAATCTTTAGACTGCTGCCTAGAGATGCTTCATGTTTTGTCATGAACTGGTGAATGTTTTTAAGATTTGTGCGTCTTTTGTATTCCAGTTATTGGTGTGTTCACTATTGTTTCTATGGAACACTATTGTTAGTCTTTCTAGGTTTCCAAAAATAAAATTGTAATGAATTTGCACGATTTTTTTGGTTATATATTAAAAATCATGTTTATCAGCATATTCTTTTCCTCTTCTACTACTAGTATTTTTTGTGTGTAAGCAACGGGAATATGTGCCATAAATTCCAAGGTGTTTAGCAAATAATTCTATTCCATGGACTACACTGAGTCTAAAAAACTCTAATAAATCTAAATTAAAAATTTGAATTATACTAAAAATAAAATTTGAATTTTAAAATATTTTATACCATGTAAAAATATTATATACCAATCATGGAAATAAATATTGCAGAATTCAAAATATCAAAAAAAAAACATATGTGTAGAAATTTGCTAAACATCTTATGAAATGAAATAAAAACTTTTGAATCATCTTATATTTTGTAACGGAGAGAATATAATCTTGTTAGGAATAGTGACATATCTTTTAATTATGAACAGTCATCAATCGATCCAATTTTAATTTCTTGCATGATTGAACAACTTCACTAAATGCAAAATATATAGTCACAACCACAATTGATCTATTCTTAAGTACCCAACGCTCTACTCTCATTGGTCCGATTACGTAGTGTTTTCAATAACTTAAGGCTTAAGCCAGATATAAATAGATGCCGTCTCCTTCTTATAATATAAATTTCGAATGCTTATATAGTTATATTATTGACCGGAGACTTTTTGAAATATGTAAATAAAGACCATCGATCAAGTTGGTTTAAAATATACTAGCCCCGCCTGCTAACGAATATCCGAAAGACCTCACAATACATTGTTAATGACATTATTAACAGCATAATAATAAATTAATAGTCATAATAACTAGTAAGTTAAACTACACATAATTAACAACTATCTTTAGAGTTTCTTCCACGATAGTTCAAGCTAAAGACAAAATAAGAAGAAGTTGGCAATGTCAACGTTAATGGCATTATAAGTAGAATGAAATTTCATACGACATCATAATCATTTTCTTGGCAAGATCTCAAGATTACTTTATAAACAGCCACAACATATATATTACATAAGCTAACATTTTCGCAGTTACAGAGTAAGATCGTAATGGCTCAAAATCCTGTGCTTAACCGGACTTCCTTCCATTTCCAACCTCACAGAAATTGGATCAACGGTTAGTTTTTTTCATTTTTTTTGCCTCACTGTTACTGCCCTAGATAGATCTCTTATACTGTTTTTGCAAACCAACTTATGGCTAATTTATACTTTGTATTTTATATATACAATTTATGATTGAATAAGTTATAAGGTTATTAATTTTCTACAATACGATGTAGCTACGTTCATATGGGAAACTATTAGTATATCTTGTTTTTCTTGGTCACAATGGGAAACAATTAGTTTTGATAGCTTTGTGAAGTAACAGTTGAGATAATATTTTGGAATGTCTTGTAAGATATATAACTATAGTTAGATAGAGTAATACATTTGATATAATATATATAGGAATCATGTTGCTAATTGTAACTAAATTCTAAATACATTAACACATTTATATATTTATATGGGGTTATATAGAAAAATAAAAAACTAGCTAATACTCATCTGAAAATTTATTCCAGATATAATATGTATAATTTTCTTTCTGGGGGCATATATGAAGCTGAAAATTTTGAATATCTGATTTTTTTTTGTTGTTGTTAAAGATATTAAAATATTTAACTAGTAGATACCTTTTTGTTTTTGTTAGAATTAGTAGATACCTTGATGAGTACACATTTTCATGAAGTAATTTCACATTAGTTATTATTATCAACAATTTACCGTCGTCTTATTTTGTTTTATGTCACTTCTCTGGTACTTTGATGCATCTTGGAATCTCTGAAGACCCAAATGGTAAAACCCTTAACTTGTGATACAATGAACGTCCAAAAGTTTCCTTTTTGATATAAATTTAAACCCTCAAAAGTTTGTACAAGTACATGACACAATATTTATGTTATAAATTTGATTTCAGCGCCAATGTATTACAAAGGATTCTACCATATGTTCTACCAACACAATCCTTTGGCACCCGAATTCAATGACATAATCATATGGGGACACTCTGTTTCACAAGATATGGTCAACTGGATCCAACTCGAACCAGCCCTTATTCCTACCGAGTCCTTCGACAGATTCAGCTGCTGGTCTGGTTCCGCCACGATCCTCCCTGATGGCAAACCTGTACTTTTGTACACTGGACTCGCGGAGCCTGACAGACGTCATCAGGTTACAGTTATTGCCGAACCTAAGGATGTATCCGATCCTTTGCTTCGCGAGTGGGTGAAGCCAAAGAACAATCCTGTTATGGTTTCACCAGATGGCGTCCCTATGGATTGTTTCCGTGATCCTACGACCGCATGGCAAGGACAAGATGGGAGATGGAGAGTTCTGGTTGGAGCTAGGGAGATAGATAACGAAAGAGGAATGGCTATTTTATACCACAGTGATGATTTTGTACGATGGACACAGCATCCGGTTCCATTACTTTCAGCAGTAGTCGGAATGTGGGAATGCCCTGATTTTTTCCCTGTTTCCCTCACGGGTAAAGAAGGTGTAGAGACATCGGTAAATCATGGTAATGTGAAGCACGTCTTGAAGGCGAGTTTTGGAGGGCGTGATTGCTATGTTATTGGCACTTACTCTTCCGAGACTGAAGTATTTGCTCCGGACTCTGAGTTCACTAATACAACTGCGGATTTGAGGTATGATCATGGAACGTTTTACGCCTCGAAGGCCTTCTTTGATAGCGTTAAGAACCGGAGAATCAACTGGGGATGGGTTATTGATACTGATAGCGAGGAAGACCGTCTTCGGAAAGGATGGGGTGGCCTTCTGGTATATTTAATTTTAACTTTATAGGTTTGAAGTGGTTATTATATAGATGATTAATTTTCAAAGAATTTGAATGAATTGGTATGGTTTTGGCTTTAGTCTCTTCCCAGGGAAATGTGGCTGGACACAAGTGGAAAGAGGTTGATACAATGGCCAATCCAAGAAATCAACAATCTCAGGACTAGACAAGTTAGCTTGGATAACACGCAACTCAAAGGCAGCTCGATTCTTGAAATCTCAGGAATTACTGCTGCACAAGTGAGTTTTCTCAATCATGTTTTACAGATTTGGTATTATTGCATAATATTATAGAGTTTTTGTCAAAATTTTGTGTTATTTGTTTAGTGATTTAAAAAAAAAAAAACAAAAACAAAAATCAGTAAATCTATTACTCTAGAATAATTTGGCTAACTTTGTTTTAACAACTTCTTATCTTTTTCTTGTTAAAGGCCGACGTAGAAGTGACTTTTGACCTGCCTGTTCTGGAAGACAATCCCCTAATACTGGATTCTGACCAAGTTGGTGATGAGATTCTGTTCAACCGTGACAGCTCGGTTGGATGTGTTTACGGGCCTTTTGGATTGCTAGCATTAGCTAGCAGTGATTTATCAGAACAAACTGCAATCTTCTTCAAAATTATTCGTCGTGGAAATGGATATTCTGTTGTAATGGGAAGTGATGAGAAGAAGTAAGATTTCAATTTCAATACAAAAACAAAATCAATGTTTATTTTCTCTTGTGTAAATCTGATGTTTTGTGTTAAAATAACGGTAATGTAGGTCTTCACTGAAAGACAACATAGGGAAAGCTTCGCATGGAACATTGCTAGACATTGATCCAAGACATGAGAAGATCTCATTAAGATGTTTGGTGAGTTAATTTTTGGACTTTTTCGTATGTCATTTCTTTTATGTTTTGCGCTAAGACTTGTTTTCGCTTAAACATTTTAACCCTTGATTAACACTTTTCAATTTTTGTTTGTTTCCTAGATTGATCATTCGGTCATAGAGAGCTATGGAGCGGGAGGAAGAAATGTGATAACGTCTAGGGCTTATCCCACAATGGCAGTTGGTGAAGCAGCTAAGCTTTTTGTGTTCAATGATGGAACAAAGGATGTCACCATATCATCTCTTGATGCTTGGAGCATGAGAAGTGCCGAAGTTAATTTAAATGCAATTTAATTAATCCGTCATTGATAATTAAAAAAATAATCTTTAGGCTGCCTAAAGATGTGTTTCATGTCTTGTCATGAACTTTCAGATTTATGTATCTTTTGTATTCGAGTTATTGGTGTGTTTGTTACTCTCTCTCTGTTTCACAATATTTTGAAGTTTTAGAGTTTTTCACATAAATTAAAAAATCATTTAATTTTTATCTTTTCAAAATAAAAACATGTCCCAATCCCAAAATAATGTAACCATTAGAAAAATAATATGTAGAATATCAATACTCCCTCCCTTTCACTTTAATTGTCATTTTGTGATAAATGTTTTGTAGTAGTTTAGTTGTCATTCTTGTTTTTCAATATCATTTTTAATAGAAATAATCTCATTTGCACCTAATTAAATGAATAAATATTTATTTGTTTGGAATTCTAATAGTCAAATGCGGGTATAACATAATATTTACCCATTTTCTTAATATATGTGAAAAAATTTAGAATAATAAGTAAAGTAAAACGGAGGAAATCATAAAATCAATAAATTTTGTTTTGAAATTTGAAAACATCATATATTATGAAAAAATAAAATCTTTAAAACTTCAAATATTATAAAATAAGGGAAGTATCAATTTTCCTTTGGGAATACTATTGTTAAGTCTTCTCATGTTTTCAGTATTATTTATAATTTATTTATTGGATTTGCACGCATTCTAAAGCTATACAATTAAAACCAGGCTTATCAGTTTATTTTTCTATCATTTTTCTTGTAAGCAATAGGAGTAAGCCATGTACCTTTGACAGCTAAATTAGCAAAATTATGTTTTGTTGTATAAGTTGGGCTGAAGCCTTGTTGTAAACTCTCTGCTTTTAAGTTTAATACAATTTTAGTTGAAAAAAAGAAAGAAAAGCCATGTACAACTGTAGATAAACTTTATGTAATAAAATAGTTTATCAAGTGTTCATACCTTATTCCATAATCCAAGACCAAAGACAATCCCGCCAAACAATGATAATTTAGTTTCCGGTGGGAATCGAACTCAGGACTGATAGGTCCATATACCTTGCCCCAAGTCAATTACAACCACTAGACTACCATTGCTTGGTTGTAATAAATCCAAAACTCCTAAAATATAAACCCTAATACCTCAAACATAAAGTCAAATAGTTTGTAAAGTACTAAACCCTAACCCTACTATATTTAAACCCTAAATTAAACTTTTAATCAACTCTAAATCTAAAAAGAATATTAGCATTTCTTAAAATTTCTACTTTAATAGAATATATTAAAGTAGAAATTTTAAGAAATGCTAATATTCTTTTTAGATTNAATATATTCTAACAAAGTAGAAATTTTAAGAAATGCTAATATTCTTTTTAGATTTAGAGTTGATTAAAAGTTTAATTTAGGGTTTAAATATAGTAGGGTCAGGATTTAGTACTTTACAAACTATTTGAGTTTATGTTTGAGGTATTAGGGTTTATATTTTAGGAGTTTTGGATTTATTAAGAATTAAAGGGTTTAGAATTTTAGGGTTTAGAGTTTTAACCTTAAACCCTAGATTTTAAATCCTACAACCTACAAAATATTATAAAATATTTTTAAATATTAAAATGATAATTTGGATTGAAACTAATATATTTTTCAAAAATAACTAAATTTTTTTTTTTTTTAAATGTGCATCCAAAATGAACATTTTTTAGATTTTCCTTAACAAAAACCGAGGACTAAAAACCTTAGAAATTGTAAGAAAAATAACTAACAAATAGGTACTTCTTCCACATGATTACTTCAACCTTTGGACATAAGAAATTGTAGTAAACGCCAGTGGTACTATAAAATTCAGCAAACTTTCTCACAACTCTATAAACATTTTCTTGGGAAGATCAAAGTATAAAAGAAACGATCATCAATTAATGGAGGATTCTTCTTGTGATGGAAACTTCCAGCCAGGTCCTTACCGAACATCTTTCCATTTTCAAGCTCATAAAATTGGCTCAACGGTGATTAATTACTATGATTAATTCTCTCTGAATCTATGTGCAATATTACTTTCACAAAAAGATTATTAATTTTTGTTTATTTTTGTCACCTTTGATCCTACGGTGCATCTTGGAATGTGAAGATCCGAACGGTAAAAACTTTGCTTTTCGTTTACTCCGACTCACAGAAATTCCAAAATTGTATACATGATAAGTTTGTATTCCTAGTTTCAAAATAAGGTTTTAGGAACGGACAATATATACAAAAACCGAACATTACCGGTCTGGTGATTTGTACTAGAGCTAGAGTTGACACCGTGTTTTGAGTCCAGTTTAGTTTAATGTATATTAATATGTTATATGTTAGTGACAAAAAATATATAATTGATATGTTGTTTCAGGACCATTGTATTACGAAGGATTCTACCATTTATTCTACCAACACAACCCTTTGGCTCCATATTTCGGTGACATTATGTTATGGGGACACTCTGTTTCACAAGATTTGGTCAACTGGATTCAACTAGAACCAGCCATTTCCCCCTCAGATCCCTCTGACATTAACAGCTGCTGGTCAGGATCCGCCACGATCCTTCCTGATGGCAAACCTGTAATGTTATACACCGGAAGCGACGTCAATAGACATCAGGTGACAGTTCTCGCTGAACCCAAGGATGTTTCCGAACCTTTGCTTCGTGAGTGGGTAAAGTGTAAAGGCAATCCTGTGATGGTACCACCTAGTAACGTCCCGGTTGATTGTTTCCGTGACCCAACGACGGCGTGGCAAGGTCAAGATGGGAAATGGAGGGTTCTTGTAGTATCTAAGGAGAAAGATAGTGACAAAGGAATGGCGCTTTTGTACCACAGTGATGATTTTGTGCAATGGACAAAGTTTCCAAAGCCTTTACTTGAGTCAAAAGTCACCGGAATGTGGGAATGTCCTGATTTCTTCCCTGTTTCCGTTTCGAGTAGAGAGGGTTTAGATATTTCGGTGGACAATTCTAGTGTGAGGCATGTGTTAAAGACGAGTTATGGAGGCAATGATTGCTATGTCATTGGTACATATTCTTCAGAGTCCGAGACTTTTACCGCGGATTCAGAATTCACTAACACAGCTTCGGATCTGAGATATGATTATGGAAATCTATTTGCTTCGAAGGCATTCTTTGATGGCGCTAAGAATCGGAGGATCTCATGGGGATGGATTATGGAGAGAGACACCAAAGAAGATCATATTGTGAGAGGATGGGCAGGAATTATGGTAAATCAATGTTAAAGACGTGTTCTATCTTTAAATTTTAAATTTTTGTAGTGTTTCAAGAAATTTCAAGAATTGGTCTTTTGTTTTTTTCCTTAGGGTCTTCCAAGAGAAATTTGGTTGAAAAAAAGTGGGAAGAAACTGATGCAATGGCCTGTCGAAGAAATCAACAATCTCCGAGACAAAAATGTTAGCTTAAATAACAAGCAACTCGAAAGCGGCTCCATTATTGAAATCTTTGGCATCACTGCTTCACAAGTGAGTTTTCTTAGTATCATGTCTTTGCCAGAAAATAATGCCACATTAGTTATAAAAAGACTAATGGATTGTTGGTATAATAGAGTGATAAATCGACTTTACTAATGTTTTTGATATAGTTATGGGATGAAAGTTTACAGAGATTTTGTTATTTGCATTTTCTCTTGTTGTTGAAGGCCGACGTAGAAGTAGCTTTTGATGTACCTGAGCAAGAAAATGATCCCGAGGTTGAGGTTTTGGATTCAGAAGAAGTTGACGAACCGACTTTGATTGCTCGTTACAGTGCATCGGTTAGAGGTGTTTACGGGCCTTTTGGTTTGTTAGCATTGGCTAGCAATGATTTATCAGAGCACACTGCAATCTTCTTTAGAATTATCCGCCGTGGGAATGGATATTCTGTTGGATAAATTTACATGCACTCTAAGACCTTCAAACATCTAGATAATCACATAATAGATTCATAAGAAGGTTTGTAGAATTACTTGCGTTCATTGTTGCAAAGTGAAAGAGTTCTTCCATGTATGAACTCTTGAATGGAGGATGAACAACTTAAAATATGTGATTAGATTTCTCTCTCATTCCCTAAAACCTTTAGGTGTTGTTTTCTTAAGTCTTGCAAATATGATGGTCTAATGACAAGTATTTATAGGTGGAGAGAGGACCTAATTCCTCATTAATGTTTCCATAGATTTAATCTCAACCATCCATCAAAGTAGAGATTATTAGGAATTACNTCATTATTTCCAATATATTTGGACACCAATAACATTAAGAGAGAATGGCAAATATAGCCAACTTCCCATACCCATAACCACATA
>OVAP01006089.1:0-12212 GCA_900406295.1 Aurinia saxatilis
GCAGGGGATGGTGGAAATGATGATAGATTTAAGTCTTTGTTTGAAGAAGGTGCAAATACTAGCGTGGATTTGGATAAGGCATGTACAAAAGAGAGTGGAGATGAAGAAAGCGATCCAGAATTTGGATTAGGGGATGATTTATACCCTGATACACCACTGGAGTCTGGGGAATAATGGGATGATTGGGATAGACATCCGAGAAAAAAGAGGGTCAAAGGATCAGTTCCATGGGGATTCTGACAAAGAGCCATACTTGTGGCTATTTCAGAAGTTCAACACTGGACTGGAGTTTAAAGATCAACTGCTAAGGTATGTTTTGAACACTCAATTTGATGTGAAGATGGCCAAGTCAGAAGAAAATAGGATTGCAGTCGTTTGTTGCACAGAGAAATGTGGTTGGAGGGTTTTTTGCTCTGTTGAGAAGCCAATTAATAGGTGGATGGTGAAAGTGTGTCATAATGTGCATAACCATAGGAAAACAAGCAGAGTTTCTATGCTCAAACAAGGAGTGATTGCAGGCTTGTTTAGAGAAGAGTTAAGAAGGAATGTAAATTTGGAAGGAAATCAGATCAAGGATTCAATAAAGGAACGTTACAACATTGTTGTGCCTATTTTTAAGTGCTACAGAGGGAGAAGGATAGCTCTGGACAGCATCCTTGAAGCTCAGGTAATCCAATTTGGGAAACTATGGGATTATGAAGCTGAATTGAAAAGGTCAAATCTAGGAATCACCACCGAGCTCAACACAAAATGTCAATGGTGTAGACAGTTTTCACTCCTTCTACATCTGTTTTGAACCATTGAGGATGGCTTGGTTGAACAATTGCAGGCGTGTCATTGGTCTAGATAGGTGCTTTCTGAAATGGGAGTTGACAGGAGATGTGCTTGCAACTGTAGGCAGAGATGTTGATAACACGATGTATCCAATTGTTTGGGCAGTTGTGAAAGGTGAAACCACTGACACTTGGACTTGGTTTGTGAAGAAACTCAAGGATAATCTCCACTTGGGAACAGGAGATAACTTGACTATCATTTTAGACAAGGCAAAGGTAAATACTTTAGTTATTTGGTTCTACAAATTATATTTTCCCTGACTGGTAATATGTGTTGTGATTTATATTATGTTTCATTTTTACCGATTCACAAGGTTTACTCAAAGCTATATCTGATGTTTACTCAAAGATGTATCTGATGAGCTTCCTAGTGCAGAGCATCGTATGTGTGTTAGACACATATATGATAACTGGAAGAAGTCTTTCTCACGGTCAGAGTATAAAAATATGTTATGGTCTACTGCTTACAGCTACAACGAAGGAGAGTATGAAGAGAATATGAACTTGTTGTCAGCTTATGATCCTGCAGCACATGCTGCATTGATAAAGCATGAACCATAGAAATGGTGCAGAGCCTTCTTCACAACTGATTCTCATTGTGCTGATGTCCACAACAACCTGTCAGAAGCCTTTAACAGGACAATCAAGCTTGCAAGAGCCAAGCCTGTGTTAACCATGCTAGAAGATATTAGAAGACAAGCAATGAATAGGATAGTAAGGAGGTTTTTGAAAGCTGAAAAGTGCATCACTTTTCTCTCACCAATCACAATGAAATTGTTGGAGAGGGCTAGAGTGGAAAACAAGCACGGTAAAACACATCGAAGTGGCAACACTTTGTATGAGGTTACAGAGTTTGATTGTGGTTATTCAGTGTCTTTGTCAACACATGATGTGCTGGTAGAAGATAGGATCTGACAGGTACATTTCCCAACTTTTATCTACCTTTATTGTATCTATGTTTATCTATCTATCTTTATCTGACTGTGTATTTTAACTTACATGTCTCTATGTTTTTGTCTGGCAGGTATACCATGTAAACATGCAATCCTGTGAACTATACAACTCAACATTATTATGCATCGTTTCTGAAGAACACATATAATGACAACATCAAACCTGTAAATGGGGAGAAGTTTTGGAGGAAGACGTACAAGATTCTAATAGCCATTCCTGAGGTTCGCAAGAGAATAGGAAGGAGGACAAAGCGTGACAGAAAGAAGGAGCCATTTGAGGATCTGAAGAATAAAGGAAAAGCAACTAGGCATAGAAGAATACCCCACTGCAGCAACTGCTTACAACCTGGCCACATCAAGAGAGGTTGTAAGAATGAAAAAGTTGTTGTTGAGGGACCAAAAATAGGCGTGGCAGACCTTGTAAACAACAAGAAGAGGTAAGTTTTATTGGGTTTCATCACATTTTTCTAACTTATAAGTTTATAATCAGTCTAACTCTTTGGTAAACTTATTGTACTCATTTTCAGGGAGTCAGGCCACGCCCTAAACAACCAAGGAAGAAGAGGAAGCCTATACCTTCTGAAAACAACACCCAACCTGTAGGTGAAAAAGCCACTGCTCAGACAGGTGATTCTTACCCTGCATCATCTAGTGCTCCTCAACCATAAACTTCTTCCACAACACCTAAACCTCATGTTAAGAAACTACCCACTGAAGTTAAGGAAAACAGTCAACATACCTAAAGGTGTTGGGGTGTATTGGAGTCCTTTCACAAACAATTCCATTAGAAGTGGTTGGGAGTAGAGTGTATGATAGGTCTGACCTTCCTCCACAGCCTCCACAAGCTGGTAGTTCTTTAAATGCTCAAGAGACTGAATATCTGCAACCCCCTCAGTAATCAAATGGTATTTTTATGGATTTTGAAGGAATCTATTGTACGGTTCTTTTAGCTTGCTCTATGTTTTTTGTTTTTTGTGACAGTTGATGGTTTGGTGTATGAACCAAAGTCGTAACCATGTTTTTTATTTGGTATTAGGTTGTTGTTGTATGAACTAAGTGCTATTTTTATGACAATTGATGATTTTTAGTATTTTGTCTTTGTTGTTGTTTATACTACATTGTTATTGCTACTAACAAAATCCAAAAGACAAAAGAAACAAAACGACACCATAAATATTGTCTTTAACATCATAATCATGAAACAAAAGTAACAAAACATCATTGTCTTACAAAAGGAAACAAACCAGAATTAAACAACACAACATAAAGTAAATGAAACAAACAACAATCTTCTTCCCAAGCTAGTCCTTGTTTTTCCACATCATCATAATGACTCCAATCACCATAGCAAATCCAACAGATGAGCTTACAAGGACATTACGTACACCCTTAATTCTCTCATTTAGTACCAATACCTCTTGATTGACAACTTCACATTTTGCACGGGCTAGCTTCATTTCATCTTCTAATTCACTTGGATTCTTCATCTCAATCCTTTCAGGCTCTCTACTCATTTCACTCACCATGTTCCTTAAGCTCTTAATCTCATCCCTTTGCTCACGAATGAGATCTCTTGCCTCCAACAAAGCAACACGCTGCCATCCGTGTGGTTTCTCCAAATCAAACCAACAGAAGAAGTTGCAAGAGTCATATCCATTACCTATCCTACCCCCTTTTCCACAAGCATAAAACCTACGCCCAGGATTTTCATCAGTCCAAGCTTTCACGACCTTTGCTGGACACTTACAATTGCATTGAACACCACTTTCATTCTTGTACTCGGTTGTTGATGAATTTGAACTTTGAGCCATCTAAACAAAGTAAACAGTTCGCGGATTAAATACATTACCAAATTCATATCCCTAATCCCTTTACCAAATAACCCTAAACAATGAGCCATCCCTGATATCCCAAATATTCAAGTTAAGCCAATTAAAAATTCAGTTAATAAGAATGAGGTCCGAGAACCCCCTAATTCACATACTCTAAAACTTACTTGGTCGATTCCGGCCTTCGATTGAATCGTATCGAAGTTCTCTCGTTTTGCCCCCTTTCTCTCTTCAATCGATTTTTTTTTAACCCTAATTCCCCAGAGAAACGATTTGGGTTTTTTTTCTTTTTCTATTAGACCTCTATAAATATGTTATTATTTTAATCAAACTCGGCTCACGTGTGTAAAAAGAGAAAAACAGTGTAACTGCTTCGTTAACGGAGTTACGTTTCCCGTTTAGTAAAATGATGGCACATACAAAATTACCACTTTGGGGGTTTATGGTAATAGTGGTGTCACTTTGAAGGTCTAAATTGTTAGTGAAAAAACGTGGAGGTTTGAAGTGTCACTTTGAAGGTTTTTTATGCTAATTTTCCTAAAAACATTGGGTATCGAAAAAAATTCTTATAATTCACGGTTTAAATGATTCTGGATAGTAATTTATGCAGTCTTCTAATTGTTACTATGCATAACTCGATATGACAGTCTTTGACTATCCCAATAGACTTAAGCAACTTAAGTATGCATAAAATGAGTCACTAGTATAAGCATTTATAATCTGATATATCAATTATTTCTTGGAAAAAGGATATGAAGGCTTACACAAACCGATGGTTGATGAAATTTCTGTCTTTCGATCCAAAGATCAGTAGTTCCAATAATTAATTACAACAACATTAAGAAATGGATAAGAGGTTTGGTTATTTATGCATCCAATGCTATTACACATGTATCAAAAGTAACATAAGGATACAAGTAAAGTATGAAAGTTTTCGTTGTTATGAGCGGGCGATGAACGTATCGAAAGTGAGTAAAGCGAAGCTTCTCCTTGGTCGAACTCGATCACTTCCTCATCACCGAGAAAAACCCACCACTCCCATTTCCGTTGTCAACAATCCTCTCCTCTCATTACTGGAGAAATGCAAATCCTTGTTCCATCTAAAGCAAATCCAAGCTCAGATGACAATCACCGGCTCGATTCTCGATGCGTTCGCCTCAAGCCGGTTAATCGCCTTCTGCGCCTTGTCGTCGTCGCCTCGGTATCTCGATTACTGCGTCAAGATTCTGAAACGACTCAACAACTCTAACGCCTTCTCCTGGAACGTTACCATCAGAGCATTCTCCCAGAGCGAGGATCCTAGAGATGCGGTTTTGCTCTACAAGGAGATGATGATGCTTAGTTCCTCACCACCTGATCGTTTCACTTACCCTCTTTTGTTCAAGGTTTGTGCTCATCTTTCCTTGTGTAGATTAGGTTGTATGATTCTTGGCCATGTTCTTAAGCTCAGGTTGGACTTGGTTAGTCATGTTCGTAACTCCTCCATTCATATGTTTGCTTCTTGCGGTGACATGGTGAGTGCTCGCAAGGTGTTTGATCAAAGTCCTGTTACAGATTTGGTTTCTTGGAATTGTTTGATTAACGGGTATAAGAAGATTGGTCAGGCGGAGATGGCCATTACCGTTTTTAACCAAATGGAATCTCAAGGTGTTGACCCGGATGATGTCACTATGATTGCGTTGGTTTCTTCGTGTGCAATCTTGAGGGATTTGATTCTTGGGAGACGGTTTTATGAATATATACAACGCAATGGGGTGAGGATGACTGTTCCTCTTGCAAACGCTCTGATTGATATGTTTGCTAAATGTGGAGATATTCGCCAGGCACAGGGAGTTTTTGATCAGTTGGATAAGAGAACAATTGTGACGTGGACCACCATGATTTCAGCCTATGCTAGGTCCGGCTTGCTTGATGTTTCTAGGAAACTTTTCGATGATATGGAAGAGAAAGATGTTGTGCTGTGGAATGCAATGATTGGTGGATCTGTGCAAGCCGAACGAGCTCAAGATGCTTTGGCACTGTTCCAGGAGATGCAATCAACCTGCACAAAGCCTGATGGAATCACCATGATTCATTGCCTCTCTGCGTGTTCTCACCTTGGTGCCCTTGATGTTGGAATTTGGATTCATCGTTACATCGAGAAACATAATATTAGTCTTAACGTTGCGCTAGCAACTTCATTGGTCGATATGTATGCCAAATGTGGTAACATCACAGAAGCTCGCAATGTTTTCCATGGAATACAAACAAGAAACTCACTTACATACACAGCCATAATCGGTGGCTTGGCTTTTCATGGAGATGCATCCGCTGCTATATCATACTTCAACGAAATGATTGATGCAGGGATAGCCCCAGATGAGATAACTTACATTGGGTTATTATCAGCTTGTTGCCACGCAGGAATGATCCAGTCTGGCCTCGATTATTTCTCTCAGATGAAGTCCAGGTTTAACCTAACTCCCCAATTGAAACATTACTCAATCATGGTAACTCTTCTAGGAAGAGCCGGGCTGTTGGAAGAGGCAGAGGACCTCATGGAAAGTATGCCAATGGAGGCAGATGCTACAGTCTGGGGAGCTTTATTATTCGGGTGTAGGATGCACGGTAATGTTGCACTGGGAGAGAAAGCGGCTAAGAAGCTTCTAGAACTCGATCCCGGCGACAGCGGGATCTATGTGTTGTTGGATGGTATGTATAGAGAGGCTAATATGTGGGAAGATGCAAAGAGAGCGAGGAGGATGATGATTGAGAGAGGCGTGGAGAAGACTCCGGGTTGCAGTTCCATTGAGGTCAACGGAGTTGCATCTGAGTTCATTGTTAGGGATAAATCGAGAATGGAATCTGAGAAGATCTATGATTGCTTGAATTGCCTTAGAAGACACATGAGAAGCTTGTTGAGCGTACTTCCAAGCAAGGTTAGTTTTGAACATGACATTACATTTGAAACCCAATGTGATTGAATGAAACAGCTACTTGTATAAACAAATGCTTTAGTTACTTGTTTAAAGAATAATTATGGTCTGTTTCTCGTGTTAGGCAGGAATAAGTTGTTCTTGTATAGGTTTCTTGGCATGAGTTGACCGATGTGACTCCGATGATTGAATCAATACTTGCATTGTTACAGTTGCAATTACCAAGAGGAACACAAACAAGCATATAATCTTCCACGAGGCGACCATAGATAGCCACTGAATTAGCATAAGACCACCGTATATAAGGAGACCAAACCAAATCATGACAACCTGTTTCCAGACATCAACATTATTACCAGGGAGACTAATACAAATATCTGAAGGTGACGAGTCTTACAATCAATGGTTTGATTGGCCGACCAATCTGGTGAGCGTCCAAGTCACTAAATATGTCTTTTGTGAAGTATGTCTCAAGTTGAGCATCCTGGTTTAGGTAAGTATGTTCACGTTAAGTAAGCAATGCCGAGATAAATGGATTTTAATGGAAATCGAAGAGTTCGATGAACCTTTGAGATGAACAGATCTTGGCACCATCCTGCAATGCCATCATCAGTTTCGGGCAACTCACTCATTTTGTGACGTCTAATCTGCAAATTCACCTTCAAAGAAAGAGGAAAAAAAAATTCTGATAAAGTGGACAAGTATGTATCGGAAGAACATAACATATAGGAGAATCTTCTGTAACCTCAGATGATTGTCCACTGAACATACGAAGCAATGTTGGTGTAGGCAGATTGTTATGAACGGTCAAGGTACAGTCGTATATCGCAGGGACAAATGACCTTATATGAGTTACGGCCGAAACAAATCCCTGATTTTGCAAAATGTGAATCTATATGAAGTAAAAGCTCATAATGTACCTGAAGAAACAATCATGTTCTTTTTCGGTGAAACGCACCTTTGTACGAGGAATCAAGACGTTGCGTGGAGATGGTAAACCTCTTAAAGAGGCGTAATCTTGTGCAGCTTCAAGCTTCTCTTGAGTGAAACGAGTTCCTTCAACGAAAAGAGCTAACCAAAACGTCATAGGAAAGTCCTCAAGTTGTTTAAGACCTGCCTGCAAGAAGTAAAAACAACAACAAAATGTCTCAAAGGACTTAAAATGAGAACCACAGCTTAAAGCTCAAGAGAGAAACTGATTCAAACTAACCTTGAGGGTACTCTCATCTTTACCCCAGTTTCTTTCCAAGAAAATGTAATCCGAAAACCACATCGACCAACCTATTATCTGTGGAAGACTTGTAATGCTCCAGTAAACTATGACCAAAGATAGACAATATACTAAAAACGACAAGATCGAAAAACTCACTGGTAGATACTTGGCTTCTTTCTTCATGATGGCTAAAGAGCTTCCAAGACAACCTGCACGCTGTTATATATGATTAATAATAATCAATCAGAAACAGAGATTTCTCCAAACGTAAACAATCAATAATAGAACTTTGTTGCTCGAACACCTGAGCCATGACCCATCCAATAAGCCAATCAATGTCACTTCGATGATTGCATAAGACAAGTGCATGTTCTTTCCCTGAAAGTTATACCAAGAACAGAATCGTCATTCAATTCAAAATTAAGTTCTATAGATCATCATCTTCTTTTTACCAATTAACTCTAGAGTCTCTGCATCAGCATATAAATTGATCTGCAGGAACAACACATCATCACGTAACAGACTTGGACACCTGTATGTAGATTGAAACAAGATTTCATGAAATCATTAACCTTTATACAAGCCCACCAATCAATCAGCCATATGAGCTGCAGCCAAAGCAACTCCGCAACGGTTTTGTTGATTCTTCTATACAAATTTCTTGAGAATGGACGAACAATGATGAAGAACACAAACTGGAAAGACAGAAAATGTTGTCCCAAAACATAAGATACTTCTAAAGAACATAAAATGTTTTAGCCTGTCTTTTTCCCTTGGAGAAGACAATGAAGAAGATCTCTCTTTTGGCACTAGAGTTTTCGATAAACAAAAAAAAGGTGTAACCTGAATGATGTTGATAATGAGTCCTGAGACCAAGAAGAGGACACCAACAGGAATAAAAACAAGAGCCGCAGGGATCGCCATGTCCGAGGTGGAGAGAGAGAGAGAGAGGAAACACAAAGTAACCGAAGAAGGTGACAAATTTGTTGGAGAAGACACAAAAACAGAGAATGTCTTATATCCCTTTCTCTTTTTCCTTTTTCCTCAGATTGTTTTTGGGGAATTAGAGATATGAGAATTAAGGAACATCATTGTTGTTTCAATACAAAGGCGTTTCCCAAGAGCCATTTTTAGCTTCTCTCTCCCTTACTAGATTTTAGTTGACAAACACATGGAGACATGTGCGCATGTAAAGCTCTCCCATGAATTTAAAACAACAAGACTTGTGTACTTATTTATTTATGTCTCATAAAGGGGATCAAATACATATATAAAAGTACACCTTACGTACATCCCTCCCCATCATAGGCTGTGAAGCTCGTTGTGGTATGTCTTATATTGTTCTCGTCTCTCTTCAGATCTACAGAGTTTGTGGATGATACCTGAGCACTGCACCATTCCTCAGGCATTGACCAGCTTTTCTTCTGAATTGATCTCTCCTAGCTCAACAGATGGTGTAACTGGCAACGTCTTGATTTTGACGGGTTTACCCACTTTGGTTTTATCTTCCAGCGCCGCAAGTTGAAGGGCTTTTGTACAGACAGGGAAACATTGATTATCCCATGACTCCAGGATTACACCTGAACCAATGCAAGTGATTCCTTCATAGAACGCTGCAAACTGTCCTGCAGCTAGACCCTGATCGTCTTCGTCTAGGTGTACAACAGCAACATCTCCTTCTGCTTCCATTTCAAAGCTGCAGCTGTAGAAGCCAGGACCATGCCGCACCTATGAAAGACACTCTCAACTTATCAGTGCCAAGTAGCCATTGTGTGTAGAAAGTTAATGATCATATTCTTTACCTTGCAACGGAGATTACGAGGATTGACTGAACGTTTCCCACTAAGCCATTTTAAAGAGCCAACACGGAAAATCTGCCTTCTCTTGTCAACTGAGTAGTAATTTCTTGAGACAAATACTACATTGTTTTTTATGTCCTTTTCAACAACATACCTACACACACGAATAAAGGGAACATGATATATCATAGACAACGTTAAAGCTGTAAATGACATTAGACTCAATATGTGATGCCAAATTGTTTAACCAACACGACTGAACGGTTCATACTAGGAACGAGATCATATGAGCTAATTGCGGGAATCACAACCAATGACAGCAATAGCTACGAACTTTCATACACCAGTAAAAGAAGCATACCAGGGCCCTCCAGGTAAACGCAAGCCTTGGCGTTGTCCAATTGTGTAAAACCAAAATCCCCTATGGTTACCAAGATAATCCCCAGTTTCAGCCTCCAATATAATTCCTTCCATCTCTCCTATGTGTCTTGCAACAAAATCGCTGAACTTGATCTATAACAGATAACCATGTTCATATGTTTCAGATTTGAACTAAATGAAGTGTCATAAACCAGAAGAACAAAGTCGAGAGTTAACCTTCCCGAGGAAACATATTCCTTGCGAGTCCTTTCTATCTTTATTAGGCAAATCGAAATTTGTGGCTAGCCTGCGGACTTCATCCTGCACATGACAAAACAAAGGCCCCCAATGAAAATGTTAAATTTGTTTTCAAGTTTAGGAAGAGAGAAGTCTCATAGTTTTGTGAAGATAGAAGTTCCTTCTTTACGCAGCCAAGTGGGAATAGCAGGCGCTTAAGCTGGATTTGAGAGAGATGTGAGAGGAAGTAGGTCTGATCCTTGACCTGCAAAATACAGAGTTTCAAATGGTGGCTAAGAAGCAAAATTATCCTAAAACAGATGAATGAATCAATACAAATACCATGTCTTGGGATAGTTCCAAAACAGAAGACGCATGATTTTGGTGAGCAGGGGGATGAACCACTCTAGCATAATGACCTGACGCTACATAGTCATACTCCATATCACTGATTGCATCCATGAACGCACCTGAAGATACAAGAAGATCAATCTGTAGTAGCTGATTAGTCTTGTAACTCAGAGCAGCAGAGCTTACCAAACTTGATCCTAGTGTTACACAGAACATCGGGATTGGGTGTACGTCCGCAACGGTACTCTTCAATAATGTAGGAAACAACTTTTGCCCAATATTCATCTGTTAAATGCACAACCTCCAAAGGAACATCAACCTGCTCACAAACATGCTTTGCATACTTCAAATCATCTTCCCAGGGGCACTGGTTCCAGAAATTCTCAAAATCTTCCTACAACACAACACAACACAACACATGTTCTGATTTCTGTACAAGGAGAATGGCAAAACCGTAAATTAAAAAAAAAAAAAAAACAGACCTGGAACCAGATTTTGAGATAGAAAGCTGTACAGGAGTGACCAGCGGCGTGAAGCAGACGAAGAGCAACGCTGCTATCGACGCCGCCGCTGAGTAGTACGGCTACACGGAGAGGCTTCTTCTCAGGCATGGAGCATGAGAGGTAGTTCTGGTCAAGGACAAACGCATGGCGACTATACTTGCGGCCGGAGGAGAGGAAAGGCTTAATCGGAAAGTGAGGGAAGCGGCAGAGAAATGGTCTGGCGACGGCGGAGAACATCATCATCATCATCACTTTTTAGGGTGCCCCGCGCCAATGTTATTATTAAGTAAATAATTAAAAAAAAAAAAAAATTCAATTTCGTTGGAAACGCAATTCAAACTTAAATTCAGCCAACCTGATCCAAGAGCTTCATGCGGCTTTAAGTTAAATCATGATCCAGTGGTAATGTTGGAGTTAAAGACGAATCTTGCTCAGGCTTCTATATACATAAAGTTTGCTTATGTCTCTTTTTGGTGACGATGCATCGGCAAACCCATGTACACTTCAAGATTCATACCAAAACGAGCGGAACAACGTGGAAAAGATATCATCATGATTTTTACTATATTAAATTTACTGTAACGCAATACTCTATCATATAAAATTGCAAAGAACATTTCAAAAGTTTTACAAAATATACTTACAATTACAAATATATTTGTGGGACATCGTTATCCAAAAACAAAAAATAAAAATAAAATAAAAAACAATAATAACACACCCTACGCGCAGGTAAATATACTAGAGTAACTATTGACAAAAATTAAAATTTCTGTAATATGACAATACAATAATATTAGCATTTTTATACGAAAAAAATATTAACCATCAATATAAAAAAACTTGGCCAAACATTTCACAATTTATGGTTATTAAAGAACACTAAGTTTAATTTGAAATAATATGTTACATTTTAAAACACATGATTGTTTATCTTACACAAATCATAAACTATTGAATTAGTGAAGTTTTATGTCAGTATATTTAAATACTAAGATAAAAAAAAATTGATTGAAAGAAACAAATATAATAAAGAGAAATTCCCTAGGATACCACTAAATAATGTGTACTGGACAAATATACCTCTACAAAGGAAAAAGTTCCTTAAGAACCATATTTGTGCATAAAAAGACATAATTGTCATTTGTGATTTTTATCTTATTTATAAGGGGCTTAACCACATATACCCAAAATTTTTTACCCTTAATCACATCTACCC
>OVAP01006090.1:0-12211 GCA_900406295.1 Aurinia saxatilis
TCATGTAAAATGTCGTGAAGTTGCATGAGCGACCCAAAGGTATTGTGGGTCATGAGACATGTTTCCAAAGCGATATGCGACTCTTAAGTCATTGTATGATTCGTGAAATATTTTGTAAAGTTGGATGAGCGACCCAAAGGTTTTGTGGATCGCGGGACATGTTTCCGAAGGTGATATGTGACTCTTCACTCATCGTAGGATTCGTGAAACATGTCTGGAAGTTGGATGACGGACCCAAAGGTTTTGTGGGTCCCGACAAATGTTTCCGAAGGTGATATGCGACTCTTAAGTCACAGTATTTGTCGTGAAACATGTTGTGAAGTTGGATGAGCGACCCAAAGGTTTTGTGGGTCACGATACATGTTTTCGAAAGTGATATGCGACTCTTATGTCATCGTAGGAGTCATGAATCATGTCGTGAAGTTGGATGAGCGGCCCAAAGGTTTTGTGGTTGGCGGGACATGTTTCCGAATGTGATATGTGACTCTTAAGTTATCATATGAGTCGTGAAACATGTCGTGAAGTTGGATGAGCGACCCAAATGTTTTGTGGGTCGTGGGACATGTTTCTGAAAGTGATATGTGACTCTTAAGTCTTCGTATGAGTCCTGAAACATGTCGTGAAGTTGGATGAGTGATCCAAAGGTTTTGTGGATCGCGGGACATGTTTCCGAAGTTATATGTGACTCGTAAGTCATCGTATGAGTCATGAAATATGTCGTAAAGTTAGATGCACGACCCTAAGATTTTGTGGCTCGCGGAACATGTTTTCGAAGGTGATATGCGACTCATAAGTCACCCTAGAAGCCGTGAAACATGTCGTTAAGTTGGATGATCTTCTCCATCTT
This sequence comes from Aurinia saxatilis, assembly GCA_900406295.1. Lineage (NCBI taxonomy): Eukaryota > Viridiplantae > Streptophyta > Magnoliopsida > Brassicales > Brassicaceae > Aurinia > Aurinia saxatilis. Next base: position 848 of record OVAP01006090.1, read on the forward strand.
TCTTCTTTCACATACTCAGATAATTTGAACTTGAAAGATGGATGATGGTGGTGATGATATGTACCTCAGAGACTGGTTGATGAGGATGAAGCAAGAATTGATATATGAAAATAGACGTCGGAGATGCTAGGAAGGTCTTCGGTCGCGCGGTTCTTGTTTCATCTTCCTCGGTGAGCCAAACTGCTGCAATGGGTCGCGGATCCTTCTTATGCGACAGTGAGGTAAGCTAGACTGGTCGCGGATGTTCTTCTCGGGATGAAGATGTGATCTTCACCTCTCACCGCCTAGGTTCGGCGAGCCATTTGAACTATGTGGATTGCTTGAGCTCAGACTATAAAAAAAATGCAAGCTGGAGTGAAGGCTCAGGTCGCGATTTGTGTGCAACGGATGAAACCGCGAGCTGGAATGTCCGTTCAGGTAGCAGGTCATGTGTGGAGGATGAAACCGCGAGCTGGTGTGAAGGCTCGGGTCACGTTTTGTTTGCAAAGGATGGAATCGCAAGCTCGAGTGCACGTTTGCGCTTTCCGCGAGCTACGATGTTGATATGGGTCGCGGAAATTGTTTTCGAGAAGAAGATGCAAGCCACAATATTCGACGATGCTTCCGGTGAGCTATGGTGTTAATCGTGGTCGCGAGTCTTGCATTTGAGAAGAAAACACGAGCCGTGGATGCTCGACAGTGCTTTCCGCGAGCTACAATATTGATCCGGGTCGCGGAACTTGTTTTGGAGAAGAAGATGTGAGGCCAAATAGTTTTGGATACGGCCGTGTGGAATCCATGAACGAAGGAGAAGAGGATGTGGATGATGGTTTGGTCGATGAGGAGGGTGATAGTCGTTGTGAAGATGTTCAAGATGATAAGTTCGGTAGTGAATTATGTAAAAGCTTCGACTAGCCTTGGAGACATCCCACTAGGTGAAGTCAAGACTGAGTTGGAGGATCTCTGGAGGATCTCTGGAGGATCTCTACCTTGTACCTTGGAGGTGTGTGGGCAAGAATTCACACACACCCAAAACTTGTCAAACAAATCTTTTTCAAGGGATCGTCGACTCTCTGTTGTGAACCGCTCAGAAAGTAAAGAGAAAGACAAAGAACAAGAGAAAGCAGGTGGGGTCGTGTTATTAACTGTAAAGGTAATTCTCGAATACAAGTTGTTAAGACTTAGACTATTGGAGAGACAAGAAGATAATCTAAGACCTACGAATTTAGATTCTATATATACTATAACTAAACCGCCTTGGGGTCTAAGCTCTCTCGTGAGTCACCTTCCATTTCCTGAAGATATGCTTCCATTCCTCCAGCAGTCTTCTGGATAGTTTCTTTTCTCCTTAGATACTCCGATGATTCTATTCTCGAACCTTCTTGCTTGACGGCACTCGGAACAGACCTTAGGGCTTTGTGTTGATGGAATATGGAAATGGGCCCACGGAACTGAGATGGGCTATTTGGCTAGTTATAAGTGTTTCTGAGCCCACGAGATTGTTTAGATAATCTCGTGAGTCGTATGTGTTCTGATGATCACCTCATTAAAAACCTTAGCAAAGAAAACCACATGGGAAAAAAATTACCAAGCGAAAGAGAGTGTGATCACGATGATCGTTTGATGAAATGTTCATCGTGGGTCCTTAGTCCGAGATGAGACTAAGCCGTGTGAACGAACCCATAGGACGCGATGTTACTAGGCGAGCTAAATTGGCTCGCGGATGGGGACATGAGCTATCTTGCGGGCCGTACTTGATTCTTAGCTCGCGGATTGAAATGTGACAAATGTCGTGGGCCATGCTTGAGACTTAGCCATCGGGCATTGAAGAGAGACTTGTCTCGCGGTCCATGGCATGGACGTAGCCCGCAGACCATGACATCGAGCTCGCCCCGCGGGCCATAGCAAGAGTGTAGCCCTCAGGTCTTGGCAAGGATGTAGCCCGCGGGCCACGACAAGAGTGTATCCCGCGGGCTGTGTCATTAAGCTTGTCCCGCAGACCACGGTAAGAACATATCCCTCGGGCTATGTTGTCGAGCTCATCCCGCGGGCCACGGTGAGGATGTAGCCCGCAGGTGAAGGTTGTGGACTTTTCCCGCGGGCCAGGGTGAGGTTGTAGCCCGTGGGCTCTGAGGTCGAGCTTGCTCTGCGGGCCACGGTAAGGTCGTAGCCCACGGGCTGAGAGATCAAGCTTACCCCGCGGGCCACGGTATGTTCGTAGCCCATGGGCTATAAGTCTTGTCATCCTACGGGCCACACTAAGGTCGTAGCTAGCGGGTTGAGAGGTCAAGCTTACCCCCCGGGCCACGGTATGTTCGTAGCCCATGGGCTATAAGTCATGTTGTTTTGCATACCACGGTAAGGTCGTAGCCCGCGAGCTGAGAGGTCAAGCTTACCCCGCGGGCCACAATATGTTCGTAGCCCGCGGGCTATAAGTCTTGTTGTGCCACGGGCCACGGTAAGGTTGTAGCCCACGGGCTGAGAGGTTAAGCTTACCCCGCAGGCCACGGTGAACTCGTAGCCCGTGGGCTATGAGTCTTGTTGTCTCCGTTCGATCCTTTGCGGGTCCATTTCATGTCCGGACGTTAAAAAATTGATCATAGAGAGATCGAATTGGCTTGTCTACAAATGTTCGGGACCCGCAATGGTACTTGGCTAGCACATTTCTTGGTGAAGTCTGTCAGGACCCATTATGAGACTTAGCTAGCACGTTGCTTGGTGACCTCTGTCGGGACCCAATGTGAGACTTAGCTACCACATTGCTTGGTGATGTTTTGACCGGGATCCACCAACCAAATGTCCATAGAATAGGCTTGATGGTTCGTCGTGTGAGTTTATAGAAGGTCTGGCCCACAGAACAAGCCGAAGGACTTGTCCCGCGAGCTAAGTGCCTTGCACGGGTAATCCATCATCATGGTCCGTGGGCCGTGTCGATTGTGTAGCCCGTGGGATATTCGTGTGAGCTTGTCCGCGGGACACGTTCGTTATTTGGCCCATGAGACAAGCCTAAGAGCTTTCGCCACGGGCCAAGTTTGATATATTTCTTGTTATATGCATTGTCGGTCGTGGGACCCTTGGTGATCCGTGCTTGACTGTGTCGTTACCAATCGATAGTCCATGACTATAATGCTCGTTGGTGTGGACATATGACTAGCTCGTGGGCCGTAGTAATGTTTTGTGACAAACACTTAGCCGTTTTATGCTGTCAATCTTCGGGGGTGGAATCCGACCCCCCCCACAGGAGGATCTACTTTGTGTCTATGTTTCTTCGTTGTCGATGAACTTATCATCATCATCTTTGTCTGTGAACCGTCGATGGATGGATTCTAAACTTTGTTGATTGATGTGTCCATGTCCGCGAGTTCGTGTAGTTGATGTGAGCTCTTTAGTAGGATCATCGTCCTTGTTAGGTTTTTTGTCAGCCTTGTCGGCGTCTTGTTTCGAGTTGATGATCTTCTATGGCCCTTGAGGATGATCTTCAAGAGATCTCCGAGTTGTCTGCTTGGTTCCATGAGGACTAGAAATTTCGGATAACCTTCTTGTTGATTCCCGAGGCTAGTTACGGAGGGCGAGGTGTTTCAACATATTTGCTATGGATTGGTTAAACTTGTATTGCTTAGCAGAGCATATAAGCAAGTCGTTGGGCAGGGTACTGATGTTCTCAAAGCTAGTTTGAAAATTGACGGTTGTGTCTCCTCCTTTGTTAATTGGATTTTGCACGGTCCATTGATCCGTGCGGGATGAATTGTTGGGTAGTCAGCTCTTCTTCCGCCATGTTCATCGTGGGTTACAAGAGATTCTTCGTGAGGAACAGTCGAGGAATCCCCACAGTCGGCGCCAAATTGTGTGTACCAAAATTCACACAACCACAACACTTGTATAACGAAACTTTTTAGGGATCGTCGACTATCTTATTATACGAACCACTTGCAAATATGACAACGGAGAAAGCAAAGAGAACAGACAAAATTTGAGAACGGAAGACAGAACGGAAAAAAAAAACGGATAGAATTTAGAACGGAAGACCGAAAATGTTGACGAACACGAATTTTATTACTAGAGCTCCCTAGGGCTCGAGAGGTTAAGAGATTTCAAGATACATTGTAAGTTAATATATACTCTCAGCTAAACCATCCCAAGTCGTAGGGCTTATCATCGGCATCCTTCCATTTCTTCGTAAACTGCTTCTTTGATAACTTCCGTTTCTCCGATGTGAATCGGAGAATTTCCTTTTCTTCGATATTCCTTCGGAAGCTTTCCTTTTTGTCATTGAACAAAATAAGAGTTCCTTTTTTCGTAGATACGTCAACAAATCTTCATGGATCTTCCAGTATGATGGTGATTGATTTGTTGGAAGGCTTTCATTCGAGTTTCAGTATATGATCAAGTATCGGACCATATAGATTGTCGAGAGTGTATTAGGACGCGTAGGTCGCATTTCGTGATAGTATGAGTATGAGTTACTTCATGGATCGCATGTTATCCTTGGAACCTTAGTGTGTCACTCCATTTGATCCACAGAAGGGTTCTGAGCCTGATGATTTAGCTATCCGCGACCTCCGATGAAGGCATGGGTCGCAAAAAAATCTTTCTCTGTATAGGGATGAGAGATGAGATAGCTCAGGTCAGGGGAGCTCTTGTGTGTGCAAACCGCAGGCCATGTTTGAGACCAACTCATGGGATATGATTGAAGAACAAACATGCGACCCACATGCAGCCATGGGTCGCGTGTCTCTCTAGGAAATGAAATGGCGAGCCGGCCTGAACCCTTGAGTCGCGGAAACGTGCCTTGGAGGTGATCGTAAGAGCTGGTTTTTGTCCGAGGTCGCGAGACCTCGGTGTGCGAGCGAACGGCGAGCCACGATGGTCATTGACTCACGGGAACCCGTCTGAGACCAAGATGCGAGCTGCGACCTTCATTGTGGGTCTCGGGACACGCTTTGGTGGTCGAAAGGCGAGCCATGCTCACGTTGGGTCACGGGATGAACGAGAGAAGGGGAGAGGTGAGCCGGAGGTGGTCTCCGAGTTGTGGGAAGGTTCTCCGACTTTAGTGTGGGTCTCTCCATGCATTGTTAGGTTCGTGAATGTGTCCTTGATGATGCATTCGCGGTCGTATAAATTTATTGATAATGATAATACTTATTCGTTTTCATGCTATCAATCACGAGGGGTGAAATCCGACTCCCACACTCGTTATGCTAGTGGTAAACCGTTACTCCCCGGAAACGGCGTATAAAACTTGATGGGGATTTCGTTTTCGCCCAAATATGTCCTCCAAGCGTACAGGTCTCGCAGTAGTAGTTGGAGCTTGAATCCACAAGCAGTAGGGTGTACGCAGTAGCACGTCCAAGTTTACTCGAGCTAAGTAGCAAAATGAAGTTGTTTGTGGTTTTGGTCCATCGACAGTGTGAACAGGTCGATCGATCGGAACACCTTTCGGTCTATTGCAGATTATACGGTCGATTGATCAATGTTTGAAAAATGCTAAAACAAATCATACCTGAGAAACTTCAATAATAAAAGGCGTTAGGAAGTGAGGCAATGCATCTGAGGATCACATTTGAATTATTCAGGGTAGTAGCGAGTGTAAATTCTAGCCTAGGCTATATAGTTGAAATCACTATTAACTGACTATACTTATGGTCAGGCTTAGCCAGTCTAGTATAATTGGTATCCGATTTAACTCATCTTTTCAGAAAGAGAACCTATGGGCTGATGAACCAATTAATCTAGGCATTAAGTTCAAGAAATCAAATTCTACTAAACTATAAATAGTAAAGCTTTCACTATCAAGTTCTGGATCTTTTACTTTAAGTGGTGTATTAATAGAAGGTTTATCCTATGATTATATTAAGATTTGATATGAAAGTAAGCCTATAAACTAATCATTACACAATCCAATTGCCTATCTCCCAAACCATGATTCCTCCTAGCAAAACCCTATTCCTAACTAAAAGACTACTCAAACATAGTAAGAGCGAACATGATGACAATGAAAATTGCTTATTATAAGAAAGGGTTTTTCATAGCTTCTCTGGAATGCATATTTTACAAAAATCGTCCTTGAAGCAATGATCAAAGCAACAATAAGATGAAGAAACAAGATAAGAACTAATAACTATTTAACATTGATACCTAAAAGCTTTTAAGTGTTTTATGATGTTTCTCTCTATCTTTAGTCGTCTGTATTTGTAGGGGAGAGGTTCGACTAGTTGGTCGAGATGAATCAGGAAGAGAATTTGGATAAAAATCAAAATACGTGTGATTATCCTATCTCAATCGATCGGGCGCCAAACGGTGGATATCTGAAACGCGTCTTCTGAAGATTTAGTTTCTTTTGTGATTATCTCAAACATATACTTATAACTCCCCAAATGCAATGTTCCTTATCTGAATTTGTTCTCCAAGCTTCCTTGAGATGGCCTCGATCGATCGGTGGGCCTCCGCTCCGGTCGATTGGGCCTTCGTTTCATGTGAGCTTCTGGATACACCTTCAATGATTTGGGCTTAACTTCTTACTCCTGAGGGCTAATGACTTGATTCCAAGCCCATGTGACAGCTAACTCACTTGACTTGATTGTCCTAACTCCTGACTTCAATCCAAAATAAACATCTTCTTCATCTGAAACTGGACTTTAGATAGGGGTAATATTTTACAGCTTTTTACCATATATTTAATTTACTTTTTATGGAAAAACTAAAGGATTTCAAGATAAAAGTGATGGTTTTCACAATTTTATGTTTTCAAAGTGTTCTTTGTGGAAATAAGGTATTTTAGGTCATAAATGGGCATTATTCTCCAAGTTCAGCAATTCAGCACCAGATGTTCGGGGCCAGATGAATCTGTTGTGCATTTTGGATTGAAGTGAGAATTGAAGAAAATTAAACCACGTGAGTCAGCTGTCACATGGGCTTGGAATCAAGTCATTCGTCCAAACGACCAAAAAGTTATTCTCTTAATACTGAAGACTGGTGAAGAGGATCAGATCCACGGCCCAAAGGTTTGGCCTTAGATAAAGATCTTCCCCATCATAGATTTCTCTGAGAATTTGAAACGATCTAGATGAAGCAGACAGCTTTCCAATTCAAGTGTAATGCAGCAATTCCAACGGTTAGATATTAAGTTATTCTGATTCTACGAAAGACAGATTGTGCAGTCTCGATGTGAAGCAGTCGAAGAACACGAAGGAATATTGATCGATCGATTGACATATTGGATCGAAAAATCAAGGCCTAAAATGTTTCCCGAAGCCCATGAATAGCCTCCCATGAACACTCCATGAGCCCAATCGATCGAATGCGTTGGAATCGATCGATTCAGAGAATATCCAGTTGGAAACATTCGATCGAATATACCTTTGATCGATCGATCGATCGGAAGAGATAAAATCAAATATTTAGATTCTCTTCAGCTGATTCAATTCTATCACGTCACTGAAGCCCTCAGACGTCCTCCACCCTCTATATAAAGGGATTTTCGTCTCAGAAGAAGGGTGTGCCTCTCTTTCACCAAAACTGTCAAGAGAGAGCACTTTGCTTTCATTTTCTTTCTCAAAATCATTTGTTATTTCGTCTCGTTGTTGTAAGGGAGAAGATTTCTCATCCTTGTCTACTGATTTGGAGAAGCTTAGTGAACCCTTTTTTATTTACTTATTTGATTTATATTGCTTTTGCTATGGTTGTTTAATTCATTCTTGATTAGATCTTTTGTTGGGAATAGGAGTTTTCAATAGGTTATATATGGCTTGACAGATATGTAGGATTTTATGCTACCTTAGTGATTTGTTATATATTGATCTCTTCATTTTGACAATATGATGAGATTAATAAGAACTAGCATTAAATGATAGATAAACAACTTATGTGGCTTGCTTTTCTAGTTTACACTTTGTGACTATTGTGCAAATTAGGATATTAATCAATAATATGAAAATAGGAAGATTAATTTACGACAGGCTTGATTACTTAATCGGATTTTTATCTACCTATAAAATCTGAATAGTTTAATCCATCAAAGCTAGAGAATTCTCTGAAACCCGACAATTGCAACAACTCCTGTTTTATCTTTTTCTTTCATTTCATTTCATTTTTAATTCTTACAAAAACCTTTCCAATTGATCGATTGACTAACCTGATTAGATCCATAAAAAAACCAAAACTTATATTTTCTTGCTTAGCTCAGGTCGAATCGATTTTGCTACTGTGTACACTTTGTTTCCATGTGGCTTCGATCCCTAAGTACTACTGTGAGAGCCTGTTCACTTGCAGGAATATTTTGGGTGAAAACTAAACCCCCATCAAGTTTTATGGCGCTGTTGTCGGGGAACAACAGCTGTACCAATAGCATTAAGACTAGATTTCAGTCTAACTCATTTCAGTTTATTTAATTTCAGTTTTTCTTGTTTTGATGAAATTCAAAAAAAGAAAAAGAAAAAATATGGAAGGCTATGATGTTTGAGGAGTCTCTAGAAGACTTGCTATGGCAAAGCTAATGAACCACTCACATAAACCTGATGTTGGAATGAATTTTCCAGCACTGTGGAGCATCAAAGGAATTCTCAGTCTTAGGCTTCATCAAATCCCATTCATTTTCGTCCACAAACGGTTGAAGCAAAAGAGTTTTGCGCATTCCTTGACGAGTTATATGAAGAACGAATTGCGGAACTTGATGCCTTGAAAGCTAACTCAATGCAAGAAGTCTTTGCGACTATTCTGATTTATTACCTAACGATGATTTGTGTTGTGAGTTTAATTATACAGGTCTTGAAGATTGCTTTGCTTTCAATTTGAACATGGAAGAGCTTCCATTCGATCGATTCACAGAAGGAATCGATTGATGCACTCCTTTGACGCATGAAGAAGATTTTGATCAAATGCAGCCCTCTTGCATTCAAGAGAGTACCGAAAATAAGTATTTTTCTAACGATGATACTTTGCCTAACATATCAAATTTTTTATGCAGCGAGAATATCAAAGTTCAAGAGAAGAAAGAATATATATCCCGACCTGAAGAAAAGTTCCATAGCACGCTTGCCAATCTTGAAGTCTCTTGTGTTGAAGATGATGCACAAACTGAAATTCACGATGGAGATAATCACCTTACTGGTTATAAAGTCAATTACTTTATTGAAAATTCATTTAAACATGTTACTGAATTTATATTTTCAACAAATGATTTTTTTTCTAATGAGCATCTAATTACCAATGACGTTTCCAAGATAAATTCTTTGCTTTCTTTTAGCTTGTTTGCAGAGAAGTTTGTCCATTTCGCATGGACAATTGTGTTTTTCTTTGCATACATTGCTTTTTGCAGAAATAGGAGAAGGACCAAAGTTGCATTGGCCCAACCTTTTGATACTTTTGACTAGCATTGTGCCGAGAAGTCGAGCTAAACGACTATAAACAAATGCGCTTAGTGGGAGGCAACCCACTAGTACGTTTTACTTTTGATTTTATTTTAGTACTTTTTAATGTTTTTGTAAGTGTCTTAGGAAAATATGATTCAAAAATAAAACCAAGAGGATGTAGAATTGATCGATTGTCTCTGCATTATTCGATTAATTATTTGTTGTTCATAACATCACATCGCTGTTCTGCTGGAAAACATGAGCCACCAAATTTAATCAGCTGGTGATCCATAAACATGATGGAGACTTCAACACTAATTGAGAGATAGGTAAAATTTAGGAGAATCACTCAGTGATTCGATCGAACATATGCCTGATTCGATCGATGAAGGTCCAAATGAAGAACATAACTCCTTAATCAACATGACAGATGATGATATACTGATGTCGCCAGTCAGCTATAATCTTCACCTATTTCCTGTAAAGTCCTTTCATTTCAATAAGACAAAGGAGGTCATTTGATTCATTCAAAGACGACGAGGTAAAATCCATCTTACATTTCTATTTCAATCCATTTCAATTCCCATTTTGCTCTCACAGTTTGCTTACATCGGGATGATGTTTTTCAATTCTAGGGGGGGAGTATTTCTCGTTGTCTAATTCGTTTGTTTCTTTTGGCTATCTTTTTAATGGTATTAAACCGGTTTTAAAATGCTTTTGCAAAAAATTTCGCCCCTATTTTTCAAATTTTCAGTATGGAATAAGGACCTTACTCATAATTGGACTGCCGCCTAGTGACCATCTTTATAAGACTGCCCTGAGGCACTTGTTTCAAAAACCCCATACTCGAGCTTCCCCAGCATATCTCAGTTTGCAAGTACTTTTAATAACTCTGATTTCTGACTCTATTTTATTTGAACCTAAAGCGGATTGTAAATCTTTCCTGCTGTAGGTATTACATTAGGAACACAAATCCACTTAGGACTTCTTATCCATTTTACCATTCTCTTGCTGATCTTAAATGGTCAAATTATTTTTAAGTTGTTACCACACCCATAACCTAACCTCTTTTTAAACCCCATGCAGTCTCTTTTTCTTTCTTTTCTTGTATGTAGTATGTGTAAAACGGCTAGAGAGATGAGACCAATGCAGTTTTCCAATCACTCATGAAGATTGGCGAAAAAGAGGCATGCATAATCTTAATACATGCATGAAGATTCAAAGAGGAGGTTTCAAGGCTGACTTCCTTAGTAATACTTCATCAAAATTAAGGTAAAATTCGTGCCTTGCTATATATGGTGAAAGCTTTTGGATTTAAAAAAAAAAATCGAAAAGAAAAGAAAAGAAGAAAATCCAAAGCTTTATGATCCATTCTTGTTTAGCAAAAAGGCCAGGGAAATCAGGGGTCAAAATTGAAGAAAGGTGGAAAATGTTTAAAGGAGTCCGAGGATGTTCAAGAAGACTTCAGATTCCCTTAAAAGAATCCAAGTCTGGGGGAGGAACGAGTCGAGCTAAGGAGAGAGTAATTGGGGAACTGTGACATCAAGCGGTCCAATCACTCTTGGTTTTTTGCAAACATATCACATTTCTCTTGAGTAATGATATGTCGCATTCTAGGACTGTTTTCATTGTTGTTTTACATTCATTTTGATATAGTTTTGACTCATTTGTTGATAGTTTGCCTTGCATTTAGCTACATTGTGCATTTTGACTTGCATTTAGTACTTGGACTTGCATTCTTGCATTTGCATAGCATATTTGCATGATTTAGGTACTTCTTGGGCTATTTTGGACATGGTGGGACTTGGACAAGGTGCATAAAGGATCAAGAGATGAGCAAACAAGCAAAGGATCAAACAAATATGAAGGAAGAACCAAGACTTAAGATTTGTTCCTGGCATCGGGTGCCACCCAATGTGGCCACCCGATGCCAGGTGCATTTTTGGCCTCCAAAATGACATTTCATGTGTCGTTGGCATTGGGTGCTACCCGATGTGGCCACCCGATGCCAGACACATCCTCTTGCTTTCCCAAGTTT
>OVAP01006091.1:0-12211 GCA_900406295.1 Aurinia saxatilis
AAGAAGACACTGAGCGAGACTGTCCTTAGAAGATTTATTGTTCCCTTTGTATTGGGCTAATAGTTGGTTTATGCTTTGTTGGGGAAGACAAAACTGGTTCATGTTCAATTTTTGGTTCAATATTTTTTGTTCAATTTTCGGTTCAATTTTAGGTCTAGATTTTGGTTTAATTATTTAGTTTGGGTTTTAGCCCATCAATATTGGGTCTGGCCCAACCAAAAAATGATGTGGATACTGACATGACATTTAAGTCCACCACAATAATGCAACATTAGCAATTTTCACAAAAAACTAACATCAATTAACGGTTTGATGATTTAGACCGAAATACTATAGATTGTGATGTCGTGTGATGTTTTATATAAGTTAGTGTATATTTAGACCATTACGAATTCTTTGTGAGTCTATAGTCACATGTTCCAACACTTGGTATCTAAATATGCAGTTTTTCTTTTATTTTATTAATATATCTTATTTATTACATACAAAATAACAAATCATATATTATTACTATAATAATTTATAATATTTTTCTTCTCATACCAATTTGTCTTACAAGCGTTAATATATTAGCAAATTAACACACTCATAAAGTCATAATATAAATATATGTTATTTTCTTAAGTCGTAACAAAAATATGAACATGCATGGTTCGTACCAATAGACCGAAACTGTGATATATTTAGTAATACATCTAATTAGCAATCATGAGAACTGTATCATCATTACTAAAATCGATTTGAACAATACAATTTTTAATATAGTCCAATCATAGGTCTTAAAAGTAATTTTAAAATTTTCTTATGAAAACTCAACATAAATAAATATCAAACTCCTGAATGCAAAATTATATATTTAGAAAATTACAAAAATATTACTTACCTTAATCATTCAATTTACAAAGAATTCTATATAATAAAACACACAAATTCTGATCTACAAATACAACATCACAAACTTGTCTTAAAACACTTATATCCACACGTTTATATTAAACTATTTCCTAATATTTTTACCTTCTCTTGTTTCATTAGTTTTCTGAATTCACTATGTTACTAAACTTTTTTTACTATATTACCATTTAATCAAGTTTTATATATTGAGTTAGAGGCGGCGCTAGGGCGACTTCATGGAGATTTTTAGGGTTTGCATAGATCTGTATATGTGATCGAACTCTAGCTTTTCTCTACACTCTTTCTCGACTCTATTCTACCAGCTGCGTGTGGTGAATCCTTGGTGTGGTGTGTATCCTTGTTGTTCCTTGTTGTTTCCTTGTTGTGGTTGTCGCTTTTTGCGTCATTCACAAGGTTCCTTGGATCGGGCTCTGTGTGGATCCTTGTTGATCACGGGGGTGTCTTCATATTATCCACCTTCTGCGTCTCGTCACTACTTCTCCTCTGCGCTCAATCCGTGTTACGTGACAGTAAAGAATCACTTCAACCCTTCTCTTGCCGTGATCTGCTCACTGAGGATGAAGAATCATCGGTACACTCGTGAAGAAAAGAGCCTTCTGCAACACTCTTTGCTTCTCACAATCTAACCCTTATGGGTAAGGTTTTAAATCTCGAGATCCAAAAGCCTATTGCTGGTCTCATAAGCTACATGGTCAAGCACTGGGGTCTTGATGGTAAGGTTGACAACAAACTCTTAGGAACAGATCGATTTCATTTGACGTTTGAAACAGAGGAAGCATGCTCCGCTTCATTATCGCAAATGGATGTTTGTGCTCCAAAAATGGGAGGCGGTTATCGCTGATACCTTCCCGTGTGAAGCCCCTTTCTGGGTTCACTTGCCTGATTTCCCACCACATAGAGCTACAAAGCTCAATCTTGAGGTGATATGAAAGAAATTGGGACGTGTGGAAACAGCAATTCCAGAGGAATGTAAAATGCGTATACATGTCAATGCTTTGAAGCCTTTGATCATGTCTCTGTCTACGATTTTTCCTACCAAGGAAACGGTGACTATGGTTGTCAAGTATGGCAAGCTGGACAAACATTGTTTCAAATGCTTTTCACTCACTCATGAATTGAAATAGTGTCTGCTTGATGCTCTGCCTTTTAAAACAGAGGATGTCAACAAGAGTCGCGTCATGAAGCACAACTTCCTCATGACAGCTATGACATCTCAAGACGGATGAATGACTACAACCATGTTCCACATCAAGACTACAGGAGGCCTTATCAGTTTCAGGCCAAGTCACGGTCTGATGATCGTTATGAGTATGATTCAAGGCGTTTTGATAAACAGCGTTCTTATCGTCATCATTATGATTCCTACAGGCATCATGATCACAGGGACTACCACCGCCATGGTAACTCGCATTATCTAGACTACAACTACTCAAAACAGTGTTTTGATCACTTTCCTTCTAACCGGAATTTTGAGAATGCGAATAGGTCTCGGGTATCTTCCTCTCATGATCATGATCATGTGAAATTTGTTCCTCCTACTGATGTTAATGAGAGGTATGTGGTCCCTGCGGACTCTCAATTATCCAATTCTCCTACCCCTAAGCTTAAGGCTCCATCTCCTCTAGTAGAGAAGGGTGTATGCGTCCACTGCTGCTCATCCGATAGAGTCCGTATTCAATGTTTGGGTCCGTATTCATCTGCTGCGGGAAAGCTTCCTAAACGGCGAGTTGTTTCTCGTAAGCCGAGTCCCATTCGGAGGATACCTAAAGCTACTTGGTGAAAGGGTGATGATATTTCACAACCACGTGTACCTCTTATTATTCCCAAGGTTAAGAATAAGGGGGCGCGATGTCACGGGCTCACTCCATGAGGTCTGTGCGGCACTCGATACACATCTCTGCATACCAAGTCAGCCTCTTCCCCATCGGATCACAATCGACTGGTTTCGCCCTACCTAGGGCTCATCAGGGATATGACTTTAGTACCCGACCAGTTTGTGCATGGATGGCCTAGTCCCTTCTTCAAAGTCAGATCCACGATCAGCGACAAACTCCCCAAACTCAACCGGGTCGGTTTATCTAACTCCAAAGGGTCTTTCCAACTCTAAGTCCTGCACGCCCCTTCCTACCGAAGTGCAAACCCTGCCCGTCTTAGATGATCCGGAAGCAACATGACAAGTCACGACGTACCGAAATACAGGCGTGACAGCGAGCTTTGATCTTCGGTGATGAACCACATGTTGTCCCAGTGACGAAGAAAGTGAAGTCGGGTAAATCAGTTCAAAGACCTAAACAGCCGGTATCGACCATACCATCATCTCGTAATGCAGTTTCGTACAAATTGGGTACAAGAAACAAGAAAAAACAAACCAAAGCGGTGGCTTCCAATTTAAAGCTGCTGACTATCCAATGAGTATCTTGAGCCGGAACTGTCAAGGAGCTGGAAGCCCCGAAACAGTTCCTCGTTTGCCGGAATTGCGCAAAGTCCATTTTCTGATTTTTTTTATTTTTAATGAAAACAAAACAGAAGAATAATTTTATGCTTCGGTTAAAGCATAATTTAGGTTATGATGAGCTATTTGCCGTTGAGCCAGTTGGTCGTAGTGGTGGTCTGGCTTTAATGTGGAAAATCTCCTTTGATGTAAACATTATTTCAGCTAATAATCGGATCATTGACTTACGAGTTAAACATGGATCCATTTCTTATTTTCTCTCTTGTGTTTATGGAGACCCGGTTGTTGCACTTCGTTCTGGAGTGTGGAATGCGTTGTCTCAAATTAGTTTATAGCGATATGAGGCTTAGCTTCTTGTTGGTGATTTTAATGAATTACTAAATGCCAACGAAAAATTAGGAGGCCCAATCCGGGAAGAACTCACTTTCTGGAACTTTGGAAATATGGTATTCAACTGCAAAAATTGCGAATTGAGTAGTGTGGGAAATTCATTTTCTTAGACAGGATGGAGAGACGGTTACATTCAATGCAAACTTGATCGTAGTTTTGAGAACGATGCCTAGTTTAACTTTTTCCCGAGATCAAAGATGAATTATTTGAAATTAAGGGGACCATAGGCCTATTTTGTCCGCCAAGGCTGGCTGGGGATGAACGACGGATTTCAGATTCCTTTGGTTGAGCGTATCTCAAGTTGTTGAAGAGCATTGTCTAGGTTCCGCTGACCGCCTTGTCGCCTTGAATGCGGCATTGGAGCTTGAAGTGAGCAAGCTTGAGCCTGATCCCCAACTCCTATCTCAACTAAAATTTGAGGTTGCTAAAGCTTATCGTGATGAGGAAAGATTTTTGAAACAAAAATCTCGTGATAAATGGTTAAAGGAGGGGGACAGAAATACTCGATATTTTCGTAATTGTGCTAAGGGACGGCGTGCCAGTAACCGCATACTTATGCTACATGATGAAAATAATCTTGAGTGTTATGTTGAAGAATCAAAGGGTCAGGTCGCGGTTGAGTACTTCCGTAACATGTTTACTACAACCAACTGAGTGATATGGAGGAGCTTTTTGTCGGACTTACTCCACGGGTGACGACTGATATGAACATTAATTTAACTTGACCAATCACTGCAGATGAAATTAAGTAGCCGCCTTTGCTGTAAAGGGGAACAGTGCACCTGGTGCTGATGGATTTACCGGTGTGTTCTACATGAAATTTTGGCACATTGTGGGGCCTTCGGTTGTAAAGGAAATCTCCGATTTCTTTATGACTAGTATTTTACCGGCCGACTGGAATCACACCAATATTTGTCTTCTACCTAAGGTGGCAGCGCCGTCTTACATGAAGGACTTGAGACCGATCAGCTTATGTTCTGTTCATTACAAGATCATCTCGAAAATCTTATGTGACAGACTAGAAGTTATCCTTCCCGAGGTCATCTATGATACTCAGGGAGCCTTTGTCGCATGCCGTCTAACTGCATACAGTATTTTGATAGCTCATGAGGTTACTCATGCCTTTGTACTTACAATTTTGTTAGTAAGGATTTCATAGCTATTAAGACGGATATGTCTAAAGCTTATGACCGGGTACAATGGTTTTGTTATGGAGAAACTGATGCGAAAGTTGGGCTTTAATGACTTATGGGTTACATGGATTATGGCATATATAACCTCCATTTTGCATTCAGTCTTATTAAACAGGCATTCCCATGGGTTTATAAAACCAGACGAGGACTCCGTCAGGGGGATCCTTTGTCATCATTCCTTTTTGTTATGGGTGAGAAAACTTTGATTAACGTCCTCAACCAGTCGGAAAGTGTTGGTCGTTTACATGGCCTAGCGTTGGTGGAGAATGGACATATTGTGCATCATTTACTCTTTGCAGATGATAGCCTACTGCTATGTAGGGCTTCGCCAGAAGATTGCATGGAAATTATGCGATGGCTACAGTTATATGGTGCGGCATCGGGTTAGATGATTAACCCGACAAAATCATCGATTATCTTAGGGAAACATATATATGTGGGTTGGAAACAACTCTTGCAGCAGAAGATGATAGTCTACTGCTATGTATGGCTTCGCCAGAAGTTGCATGGAAATTATGCGATGTTTACAGTTATATGGTGCGGCGGGTCAGATGATTAATCCGACTAAATCATCGATTATCTTTGGGAAACATATCTCTGTTGGGTCTGAAACAACTCTTGCAGCAGATCATGTGGATTAAGAGAGAAGGAGGTGAAGCTACCTATTTGGGACTCCAAAATGCTTCAGTGGCTCGAAGCGCAAGCTCCTACAGTTCATCAATGAGAAATTGAAATCAAGGTTGCTAGGCTGGTTTGGGAAAGCTCTATCTCAAGGAGGGAAGGAGATCATGTTAAAGTCTATTGCATTGGCTTTACCAATTTATGCGATGTCTTGCTTCCATCTATCGAAGGATCTATGCTAAAAGCTGACTACTGCCATAGCAGAATATTGGTGGAGTAGTGGTTATAATCGAAAAAAGATTTTGTGGGTAGCCTGGAAAAAATTATGTATGACAAAAGAGAATGGCGGTATTGGTTTTCATGACATAACTTCGTTTAACTAAGCCTTATTATGCAAACAAGCATGGCGTAATATCATCAACCCCAACTCGTTGTTGTCTAAGTTCTTAAAAGCAGATATTTCCCTGATGGTGAATTTTTTGATTGTGTTGTCGGGTAAAGTCCATCTTATGCTTGGAGAAGCTAAATGTTTGGACATGAGTTATTGTAGCGGGGTTTGGTTCGCTCAGTTGGTGATGTTCAAGAGACTTTGGTTTTCTCTAATTGTTGGTTGTTTAACAATGGGCCTCCGGTACTATTCCTTCGTCAACAGACTTCTTACATGAATCTGAGAGTTTTGAATCTTTTGCACCTGGGTACGGATACTTGGGATGACGAGGTACTTAATGAGTTATTTTACGATGTCGATCGAGCTCGGATAAAGAAAATCAAGGTTTCACGGGATCTGCGCGATGGTTATTTTTGGGGTTTTGCTACTTCTGGAACATACTCTGTTAAGAGCAGCTACAAAATTCTTATGGATGCTGCAGCGGCTCAGGAAGTTCCTTTGCCCCCTTTCGAAACGACTCTTTGGAGTAAAATCTGGAAAGTAAAGGCTGCTCCCAAAATCAAGCATTTTCTTTGAAGATGTCTCTCAGGTGCGCTGACAGTCAGGAATCATCTCACCTCTCGAGGGTTGAACGTTGACCCGATTTGTCCGGCGTGTGGTGGCGCTAATGAAACTATTTGTCATGTACTATTTCATTGCCCGCTTGCTATGGATGGTTGGGAGCTTTTTAGTCTACACACTCCGCCGAATGGGTTTTCTACGACTTCGACCTTTTAAAACCTACATTTCCTGGTGAATCATGAACCCAAAAATTGTGAATCTGGTACATTCCCATGGTTATTGTGGTAGATTTGGAAGGCTCAAAAACATAACTTAATGTCCGTAGAACTTATTGTGCAAAGGGCGAAGGATGCCCTTCTTGATTGGTCTACTGCAAATACACATGAGCATGCTTCAGGACCCGTTGTGGAACCTCAAGTTTGGAAGAAGCCTTCTGCACCGTATGTTAAATGTAATGTAGTTAGTTCTTGGATACATCATAATCGGCTAAGAAGCACGGGTTGGATTGTCAGAGATCACAATGGTATTTTGCTGCTTGATGGTCGTAATGCCTTTACTCATACAACAACGAAGTTAGAAGCTGAACTGGAAGGTTTAATCTCGGCAGTCACTTGCATGGCTGATTTGCACGTTCAGAATATTATCTTCGAGGTCTCGGATCTTCAGTTAATGGATGCTTTACATCATCCTTCTAAATTTCCCTCAGTTCGAACTTTGCTGAACAGTGCTTTTCATGTGTTGGGCTCATTGCACGACTGGTCGTCTACGAGTATTGCTCCAACTGCAAATCAGATGGCTATCCGCATTACTATCAGTATGACAAAAAACCATCGTTATCAGTTCTACATCTCTCGTTCGGGGCCGTCTTGGTTACACAACCTTTTGGATTTAGAGTATTTAGATGGTTAAGTTGGTTGTTAGTCTCACTTTGTTTGTTATCTGCTTATTGGCTTGGTGACTTTGATCTTTTTGTATGATCTTTTGGCTTGAAATTTCTTGAATAATATCATTGCGGCAAAAAAAAATATTACCATTTAATTATATTCATGTTAATTTTGCATTTAAATATTGTCAGTTTTATAGAAATTAGTACAATGGGAAAATACAACATTTTAAGGAAAACATTACATTTTATGAAGACTACAATATAAATGAGACTTTTATAATATGAACTATTGTTTTAAAATTGTTAAATTTGATAACTTGACACATGTAACACTATAACTCACATATGTCGCAGTCATTGAGTTAGATTAGGAACCACATAATACATGTATAAAAATAAACTAGGTTAATTGTCCAGTGCAAACTCGAATATATTAGATTTTTTTTGGAAATTAGAAAATAAAGAAATAAAAATAAGCGCAAAAATTATAAAATACTCAAAAATAATATTGTAAGATACAAAAAATATGTTTGGAAAACGAAAACAATCAAAAAAAGAGATAAACTGTAATGGAAAACTAAAATAAATGATTAAAAACATCCGTGTAGACTACATTCATGGTTTTCTTTTGATTCTTTTCATCTTTATCCGTAATCGATGCATACATAACAACAAAAAAAGATAACTATCTCATTCCATAAAGCTTTTGTATCTCTCTTGAGTAGATAATACATTTTTCCGATGAGGAACCAAAATTACATTAGACCAAACAAGGTTAATTTGTAGTTAGCAATTGAAAACTCATATAGAAATGAAATGGATTAAACAAAAATTACTAGGAGAAAGGATACATAAATCAATGACATCATGAAATATAAACAAATGAATCAAATAGAAGTGGACATGAGAGTTTTAATTTTTTAAAATACTATATTTCATATAAGATCGTATATTGTTAATCTAGGGTGTCAAATCTATTTGCGCATCATAGATAATTAAATTAGCATTAAGAACATATTCAATTGTTCACAATTTTTCTAAACTAAATCTCTTTGTGAATAGAAAACTTGCTTTCCTGAGATTATTTCCAGCAATTACTAATGCGCTCGCATATAATAATTTACCTATGATCTAGACTCTAGGTGATCAAACTAGAACTAGAATTAAAAATAATCTAGAAGAATAATTAGTGGTGTTTTCTTAAACTAGGAGTAATGACTAACAAAAATTCATCTAAACCTAAGAACCCTAAATTACTCAGACACGGCTAAGCAAAACATCATGCAATAATAAATTCAGGCAATAAACTAGAATAACTCAAAAAATAAAGAGGGTTAAACAATTCTTCTACCTTACAAACTCTTTGAGAATTAGAAAATTATATGAGTCTAATCAATGGCCAAAAACTAGTATTTATAGGGGTCTAGACTAATTTCATAAATGGTAAATTACTAAATCTATTTTTTTTTCTTAAGTGATTAAGGAAAATTGCTTGATTTTAAAAATTTCGAAAAAGAGGAAACTCTGTGTGGTGTCGAACGAGGTGCCGTTCGACACTCCCTTCTGAATTTTTCCATTTTCTTCGTTTGCCCTTTCCTTCTCTTCAAACTTGATCCATTTTTGCACAATAATTCTTCCATAATTCACCAAGTGCCCACAACTCGTCCATACACCTAAAATGACCCATTTGGACTCTAATAATAATAATATAAACTCGATAAAATAGATAAATATATGTTTATTATTATAAAAAACTGGTAAAAACTAGGATTTATCAGTCCAGCGATTCTTTGGCGTCGGCACTTGGTCAGATCTAGTGTCTTTCCTTTTTTTCCTTCCTTGTTTAGTCTGATTTCTGTTTCTCTAGCAGTTTTGTTCAGATCAGGATACGGTTAGTGCTTTTGATATGGATTAAACAATAAAGGCGGTCATTGGCTCGGATTTATGATATACTTTGCGGTTTCACCGATATCCTTTAGATCGCTGTCTTTTTCTCTTTAGTTCTTTTGAATTTTATTTTGGTCCTCTGACGATCCTTATCCAACCTGATCTATCCCTTTCTCGTTATCGGGTTCACCTTTTCCTTACAAGTGAAAGATTTTACTTTGTGTCTAACCTTCTTGCTCATTTATCTCTTTGTTGCATATCCGACCTTCACACTCTCCTCTGGTTTCGCCCAGGGGTTTGTCCTTTTAAAGCCAAGTTGATCCGGTGGATATCTCAGGTGCTCTATGTTCATACACTCAGATCTGGGAGATCTGATTCTCTTCGGCTTGTCTCTTGTTTCAACTTGTTTTGTAAACTAAAGTTTCTTCCGGAATTGATCTACGGAAATTCAAGCCCTGTTCCTCAAGCGTACAATAGTCTAATTCACAATCAGAGGTCTGATTCATATTGCTGTTCTTTCTTGTTTTCAACTGTATATTTTGGAGGCTCACTTGGTAGTTGACCTAGGGGTGGGTCTCGTTTTCAGTAGTACATCTTGGAGGCTCACTTGGTAGTTGACATACGGGTGGGTATTCGGTTACCCAATCGGATTACGGGTCGGGTAGTTCAGGTATCAGATTTTCGGGTTTATGAATATACAACCCATTCGGGTTTTATAACAAATTTGGGTCGGGTTCGGGTCGGATTCGGGTATGTAGACAAAAACCAAAAAATACCCAGATTTTTTCCGGGTTCGTTTTAACCCGGTAAAAAACCCGAAAACCCCGATCAAAACCCGAAAAACCGAAACAAAACCCTTAACAAACCAAATAAACAAGAAGCTTAATAGATTTTTTTTTGTTCAAAGTTCAAGCTATTTAACCAAAATAATCATTATTACCCGGTTTTTTTTTTTTTTTTGGATTTAGTTCAGTTGATCTTTTTTTAACTCGAGTTATATAAAATAATATATATTTTTTTCAAAACTTAAAATAATATACCTAATTAAATTAATTAATTTTAGCCGAATATAGTCATCATACCTGAATTGACCGAATAAACAAAAAAAACCTACAAATTTGTCTAAACTATATGAACATACTCAATATTCAATCTAAATTTCTTTAGTTATTATAGTTTCGGTTACTTTCAGGCTGGGGGGATCCAGACAACATTTTTCAGGCGGGCAAAATAATATTACTAAACTAAGTTTTTAAAAATATTAATAAATATATTATATAATGAAAAATAACACTCTACAATTATATGTTCACAAATAAAAACCTATTTATACAATGATTTTATTAAGNCACAAATAAAAACCTATTTATACAATGATTTTATTAAGATATTTTTTGAATTTGATATAATTTTGATATAATTGTTAGTATTTTTTGTTTTTGAAACTAAATTTTTTGAAACTTTGTCTAGAAATAAAAACAATGGGGGCAAAAAAATCATTTTTAGTGGGAGCACAAAAGTGTTTTTTCTTAAAATTCACACTAAACTTAAAAAAATAATGGGTGCACTTGCCCCCACTCTCTGAACAGTAAATCCATCCCTGCTTTCGGGTACCCGTTTGATTCCGGGTTTGGTATGGTTCGGTTTCGATTTTTCGAATTTAGAAGTTTAATACCCATTTGAATACTTTAGCTAGAATTTCGGATCGGATTCGGTTCGGATAATTTCGAATCAGGTTCAGTTAGATTTTCCGCTCTTGGTTTTTTTGTCCAGGCCTAAGTTGACTGATGTATTTTTGTCTGTCATGTATTAGTCTTTGGTAAACCTTCTGTTGGCTGGTCTAAGTCTTTGGGAATTTCCATAGTCCGCTGGCAAATGTGTGTAACCTTGTTTTAATAAAATTAGATGACAAAAAAAACTTAAGAGCAGATATTCCTCATTGATTATACTTGTTCCATGGCCCGATAGTCGCATGATCATTAAGTAAGACATATCCTCTCCACGTGCAAGGTACATCCCCATGTTCTCATGTTTCCGTATATATTCACATAGTCGAATATACATCAATATATGTTTGTATAATTTAGAGCTGTATTAATTACAAAAAGAAAAGGTAAGCCTACATGTGACATGCTTATTTGACTAAAGGTGCAAAAAGAACGCGTTAAAGCCTTTATAGTGTTTTAATATACGTATTAGGATTTCACAACATTGAGCTAATTTCTTACGAAACAAAAAGATACAGCTAATCAAGGTACAAGTCTTTTTCTTTTATCTACATGTGAATCATTACAAATTTTTTTAATAGTTTTCCTGATTTAAGTTTGATGATACTCAAGGACTTAAGCAAGAAAAACAAAAAAAAAAGCCATTGGAAACTAAATGGGCTTTGACGGTTGCTCTCGGCCCATAACAGAACCACAAAAAGATTAAATATATAATTGAAGAAACTGTTCATATCAAGTTATCAGAAAACTAAATCTGCCAATAAAAAAAGTACCCCTTTTTTTTGAATTTTTTTTTTTATTAAAAGCTAGACCGATTATAAATGCATAATAAACTGAACCAATCGTTCAATTTAAACTGGTACTTAACTGAAACATGTTTAATTTTACAGAGACTCTATAAAGGAAGTCCTAGTGGCCAAATGAAATCGGTGCCAAAAGCCGCAAGGAGCCACAGAATTGCATAACCACTAACGATTTCACCTATCCGTAGCCGGGAAGAGACGTTCCTGCCGTCAAACATCCCGACAACGCAACATCTAGACAGAGAGGTCGAGTTAGTGGGAGGGACAGACAAAAAAAAAACCTCATCGTCCACACTCACGCGCTACTGTGAGTGAGCCGATACCCGCGAATGGAAGTAGTAATAAGTTTGTGTTTTTTACTCTAATTAAGACCTTACAACTACAATGT
>OVAP01006093.1:805-12204 GCA_900406295.1 Aurinia saxatilis
AGCTCGCGGGAGAGGTGTTCCTTCGTGGTGTGCGGGCTTCGTTTCGACCGGGTCCCACCCGGTCGAAGCTCGCGGGGAAAGAGGAGACGAGCATGCGCGGGCTTCGCTTCGACCGGGTCCCGCCCTGTCGAAGCTCGCGGTCATGAAGGACGGGGCGGTCGTGCGCGGGCTTCGATCCTCGTGGGTCCGGACGCAGCTCATGGACAAATGTNACTCGCGGGAGAGGTGTTCCTTCGTGGTGTGCGGGCTTCGTTTCGACCGGGTCCCGCCCGGTCGAAGCTCGCGGGAGAGGTGTTCCTTCGGGGAAAGAGCAGACGAGCATGCGCGGGCTTCGCTTCGACCAGGTCCCGCCCGGTCGAAGCTCGCGGTCATGAAGGACGGGGCGGCTGTGCGCGGGCTTCGATCCTCGNGGCCATGACCCGGACATTGCTCGCGGACAGACGTACAAGGCCTTGTCTGTGGGCCAGGCCAGGACGAAGCTCGCTAGGCCTGGATGGTCGGATGTTCTGATCGGGACCCACCGGGTAAANTGGTCCGGACGCAGCTCATGGATAAATGTGGACGGGTCTGTCCTTGGGCCATGACCCGGACATTGCTCGCAGACAGGCGTACAAGGCCTTGTCTGTGGGCCAGGCCAGGACGTAGCTCGCTAGGCCTGGATGGTCGGATGTTCTGATCGGGACCCACCGGGTAAATGTCCATAGACTATGTTCGNATTCGATGGTTCGTCGCGTGGGTTTGTAGAAGGTCTGGCCCACGGAACCGACCGGATGACCTGTCCCGTGGGCTAAGTGCCTTGCACGATCCGCGGGATGGTCCGTGACCGCGGTCCGTCGGTCGTAGTAGTGTTTTGTGGCAAACGCTTAGCCGTTTCATGCTATCAATCTCCGGGGGTGGAATCCGACCCCCACATTCTTCTTTTAAAAAAATTGTAGAACTTATGTAGCATATTCCTAGAGTTAAAACAAGTTATGACTTATGACAGAGCAAACAAATCATTTGGAGTTTTAATCTCCATCTCAGCCATTACATATAAAAGAATAAAAAGCAGGAAAATGTAAAATTGAAAGGTAAAAAACGAAAACGAAAATAATTAAAAAAAGAAAGAAAGGGAAGGACCACGTAAGAGAAAGGAGAAAAAAGTATGATTGTCCGAAAGAGAGTTGCAGATGTTACATGAAGAGGGAGAGATTGCAAGTCCTAGCTTACTAGCCGTGACAGTCTTGGAGTAGTAGTGTGGTCCTTCTCTCACCTGATTCCCTCTCTCTCTCCTCATCACTCTCACCAGAGTTATCATTAAAAAATTTTAATTAACCAGTTCTTGGTTCCAATTTGTACTTTGTTTTCATGATGCATTCTTCTGGATAGTGAAATATTTTACCTAACTAAACAAGTTATCGATTATGTCACAATCCCTAAACAGATATCTACGTGCTGCCAAAAAAAAAAGTAACGGACATACAAGTACTCCAAAGGGACGTACAGACCTAAAATATACAACTTTTGCCATTGCGTGAAAACAATAATTAATAAGACTTAATCAGTTTTTCTATTTACAGATTTGGACTATACTTGTATTTTTATCATATGGGAAACTAAACATATTTGCCTTGTACACATAGATATGGATTTTTGCTTTCAACTCATTTGCATAAATAGGGAGAGGATTTTTCAGTGGTCTGCACTTCCCCCATATATTAGTCTGGACTCTTCCATCAACTTGAGATTTATTTTGAATTATCACAAAAAAAAACAACGAAAACGATGTTTCGAGTGTGATTTGAGAATTTCTAAAAAAAAATTTTTAGTATCATTCTTAAAAGTATAATGATATACGCAGTGGAATCACGCATCTATGGACTGCAAAATTGTTGTAATGGTTAATGCAGTACTTCCTCCATTTTTAAAGAGTGTCGTTTTAGACTTATTTTTTTGTTTCATAAAGATTGTTTTTTGTTTTCTAATATAACTTTTAATATTAAATATCGAATTTAACCTTAAAAAAAAAATATAAACAATTAACTTATTATCTAGGAGTATAATAGAATTTTTAATATGTTTTATTAATTTGTGTGTGGAGAGTTAAAATGACATATTTTAAAAAATAGAAGGAGTACAATATTAAGTGAAAATTATGTGAACATATCCACGGTAACTGTGCCAAATAAATGGCTATTAATCTTAAATAAAAGACCAAAATCAGGACAAAGAAAAGATGTTGGTAGATAGTGTCGACTATGATTGGTCTTGGTTTGGTTTTGATTTGATGAACTCGAAATAATCAAAATTTTCGTCCCGTCACCATTCATACAAACATAACGCCGTGAAATAACGGTGGTTAGACATAACTTTTTCGACAAATATTCTTCGTTTTTTTTTTCTTTCTAGGTCGGCATGAGAGGCGAGCATACCTTTTCTCGAGTTTTGACGTTTAATGAGCTACTTGTCACCTGACTCGCACGCTCTCGTTACCGACCGTGAAATATGAGCCTTTAGGGTGTCCCTCAGACTCGGAAAGTTATAACGATAATGGGCTACTTCCACCTAGACCTTCAAGTCAGCAAAGCCGGCACTGGCTTTCGATTGGGGGATCTTATTCACAGAAAATGTCTACTATTCCACAAATAGGCTAATTTATTTTCTTACGGGTTAAAGTTTTGAAGAAAATAAATTAGTCTCGTAGACATTTTTTTATGGATCAAGTTTTGAATAAACATTAGTGGTTCTCATTTGGGAAATAAATTGTTATGTGGATTTAGGTTATGTATTAATTTTTTTTAGCGTAAAATTATTTTATTATTTTTATTTGGTCAGTCGAAAATAGAGTTATTGTCAGATCCATTAAAAAAAATCTGGTGTGTGAGTTATTAGACGGTTACACTCACCATAAAAAGTTAGTTGGATGGTAAAAATCTGGATATTTTTAGTTAAAAAAAAACACGAAAAATTCCTTCTTTTTTTTTTTCAATGATAACTCTGAGAGATATAAGCGTATAATATATATCAGTTGGAGTGGAGGGACCCTGATAGCATTCTAGAGTTATAAATGAATTCATTGAATCGCATTAATACCTAATTACAACAAGATTAACCAGGTGATAATGAGGAATAAATACAAGTGACAGGAAGGTAAGGATAAAAATGACATGCATATCCAAGTATCCAACTTAGATCACAAAGGACTCTAATAATTAGTTATGTGATAGCAACACTTGCATGTCCCATTTACAAAACCCTAGGGGTACAAAAAGCAATTGGACAGAAGAAAAAAATATATTTGATGTGAATGCCCCAGGAGAGGCCTATAGCATTACATTACATCTATAAATGGGGGACCATTATAGTAGCTAACAATTTCCCTTACATTTATACACAAAATATTTATTGTAAAACTTCTCAAAACGTAATGTTCAAAGCAGCAGGACCATAGAACTAGCCATGTCTCGGATTGTCCTTAAAAGTATAAAATCTATTCTCTTTTAGTTACTTGGTTCTTTCCTCTGTGTGTTTAAGTAAGCATCACAAGTCCATCAAGGACCATCTTGAAGCTGCAAAGTATTCATGAAAGATACTTTATCAAGAGACAATGATTCGCTAGATGTGTCTTTCCACATTTAATTCATTGTTGACAAAGTACTACTCTTGTTTCGCTGAGACGCATTTTATCTAATTTAAACCTAATTAAATCATATTCTTTAGTTTTTTTCTAACAAGTGCACCTCACACTTGACGATTTCTGCCATTATGTGTGTAACTTTGAGGTTAACAAAACTACGCCATGAGAATAAATAATAAGTGTTCTTCATATTCCCTAAATAATTAGAATGAAACAGTCATTTTTTCCGGAAATGACTAATTAACCTATTTTCTTTTTTTTGTTTAACCAACTATTAACCTATTTTGGTTAAATTATGGACCGAACGCTTAAGGAGTGCGATTAAGTTAATTAGCTGACGATTATTCAGTCTTTTTCTTTTTTCTTTTTCAGTTTGAAGATATATCTATACACAAAAAGTTCAAAACTCATTGATTTTTCAAAACAAATAGTTATTAAAATATTATGAATTTGTCTTCTTTAACATGAATTAATTGCATAGTAATAGGGTTCTAGGGTAGTAGCCCTAGCTTCTCCTTTCACTCAGGAAATGTCCCTCTCATCTCTCTCTTTCATCACACACACATACACATACACAAACACAAACACAAACACTTTCTCTCTGGTTAAATTAACCCCCTTAAACCCACACTATCTCTATCTTTTTAAGGTCACGAGACCCACTTTGTTTATTTAGTTTCCACACGCAGAGAGAGAGAAAGATGAGAGGGTTTGTGGCAGATAAACTGATAGAAAACTTTCGAACCTCTCTTCTTTAACTTTTACTACTCTCTACGTTTTTCTCTTCCTTTTGTAGTGCAGCCTCCAACTGAAAGTCTTGTAATATATATTCTCAATTATTATAGCTCTTCGAGTCGAGAGAAGTCTTATCTCACGCCAATCTCTCCTTTTGCCACTATGTATATGCCCCACAAAACCACTTTCTTAATTATATATTTCCATTTCTTAATCTTTGAACTCACATTTTTCTTACTTTCTTCAAATTTTTGCTAGGAGGCACGAGGATAATTACTTGGACCTCAACAATCTGCCAGATGATTTTTCTAGAGATGGTAACAAACAACCCCTCGAAGAAGGCTCGTCCTCTGGTATGCATACCATAAAAAAAAAAACCCTAATTTTTTTTTAACATTATGTATGCATCAAAATTAGACCTAATATATAAACTCACAGTTGGAATAAATCCCATTTTAAATGTTATATTCTTGTACTGTTAGTAGTGCACATATTATATAATAGTTCAAAAATTTTCTTCTTTTTTGTTAAATAATATAATTTGGTAATTAGGTCAAAGAAAGAAGAAAGGAAGTAAAGAAGGGAAAGACGAGAGCGGGAAGGTGTACGAGTGTCGATTTTGTTCACTCAAGTTCTGCAAATCCCAAGCTCTTGGTGGCCACATGAATCGCCACCGACAAGGCATGTCCATTTATATACACTCTCCTTCAATCTCTTTTAACTTTTATATAATCCACAATTCACATTCACACGTTATAGTTCGTGCATAAAAACCCAATTTTCATTGATCTTTTGTCTTTGATATAAATGATTGATGTCACATCCATGCTTTGACTACAACTTTATACCGGTAGATGTTTGCTAATATGCATTTAAGAGTTTGATGTCCTTTTCCTTTGGTTCTATAAACTTAAAGAGAGGGAGACCGAAACATTGAATCAAGCTCGTCAACTGGTCTACCGTAACGATACCTTAACCCCACCTGGAATTTCTCCTTTCGGGTACTCTAAAAAATCTCAAATTAGTAAATCAAAGTTACTAAAGTTATAATTATCATCATCTGAATGGTTGGAATTATTTTTACAGGTATCATACCTCAGATCCAACAATGTACCGGTCCGTTTACTCATCACCAATGATGTACCCCGGAAACTCCTCAGCGAACTTAGTTCCTCAACCGCCGATGCAGCCATTTCCATATTCTACAAACCAATACTCTCCTCATAATCACATTAACGAAAACTACTTAAGCAGAAGTATCTCTCCAAACACTAATCTCCCAACCACCACAACTGTTAATTACATGCCAGATGGTCCCGTGGAATCTAGCTACACTTGCGTTGGTGCACCCATTGGTCAGACTGGTTTCACTAGCGTTCGTGCACCGCCGCTCGAACAACCACAAAGTCGTGATGGTGGTGATGCTCCACGGCAGCGTTTGGATCACTCTCTTAAATTACCCATCAATAGTTTTCAAGATCATCATCATTAGATTTGAATTTACTTTTAAATTTAAATTATTTCCTCTGCTTTTCTTTTGTCTTTTTCGGCATTTTCTTGTTCTCTTGTGTTGTAGTTTTGTTGGATCTTGAATTGTCTAGGCGTCCTTGATCCTACAATGTGGTTTTACCAAATGGCCCCGTTTGTTGTTTTTTAGTTGAAATAACGAATGTCAAAATTGTTAGGAACTAATTAATCTCGACCAGACTTTTGTTTCATGTCTTTTAATGATCAATCTGTAACATTATGATTTGTGCCGTACTCGATTTTAGTGCGACATAAGTAAAAAAAACATTTTAAATTGTCGTACTGAATCGCAGATGCAAAATGATGTTAAATAAAAAAAAAATAAAAAATGATGTTAAATCAATTCATTTAAGAGAAAAGTAAACAAGTTAGGGGGATGAGAGGGACCATCATGGAAGTGTACTACTGGATATAAATTAAAAGGTAAATGTTTAACAAAGTTTCCATTTATGGATACACAAGAGAAGTGATTAATCCAAGGAAAAAATAAAGCTTTTGCAATATTATATAGAGAACAACGAGACAGAGGAACAAGACAAATGGGTCAGAGAGAGAGAGAGAAAGAGATTGTCTTGATATAATGTGTAGCGAGATTGGAACAGCCTTTATCTGAGCTCATCTACAACTCTCAGCTACTTTGGCCTGAAGCTAGCTGTGAGGATTGGGGATTGGAGGGAATTGGTCTCATGGGTTTTGGTGTTGGTCTATTCAAAATCAATATAATAAAGTTATAAAAAGTGTATCAAGGAAGTAACTAGATCCAGATGGAAGATGGAGACAGTTATATGCCAGCTGAATTCCCCTAACTAATAAACTTCCCTTTACTATTTTCTGTTCTAGTTTTCTATCAACTAGAGCTACTACTTGCATTTTCTATATTGTTTTTAAGAAAACCTAGAATAACAAATATTTTAGAAACTAATTTTTGTTTACTAAGCAGTGCTTTCTTATACCCAAGTTGTGTTTCAAAGCATTTGTTTTTAAGAAAGTAATTACAGAAGTGTCATCAAATCTTTTTCCACCTCAACACAAAATTTAAGATATTTACAATTTTTAAATAAATCTATCACGTTAATGACTCGCGTAAATGTCTGTAAATTTCTATGCGTTGGTAGATATACGTTGTATTCCTAATTCATTTTTTCGCATATTTAGTTATGGTGACAAATATATCGCAAAATGCATGTCACAGGAGGCGAAAAATACATTATATCATTTTCTCGTTATGAAATGACAATTATTTGGATTGATGAATTATATTTGCATACTTTTTACAGCAACCTTTATATAAGTTGATATCAAAGCAGGCCTAATTCTTTCAAAAGATTAATTACTTGAATAACACATTATGTGGTTGCAAAAAAATATAATAAAAAATGTATGTTGTGATCCTTGAATAACACATTACGTGGTACTGGATAGTCTTCAATGATTTTCTTTGGAGTCTTGGTGGAAGCATTTCCAAAAGTGAGGAATGTTGTATTTGGCTTCATCCCTTGAATGCCAAATTATTTAACCATGTCCAATGATATAACATTGACAAATGCTCCCGAGTCGCATAAGGCCTCATCAACCTTAAATTCACCAAGAGAACAATGAATTATGAACTTCCCCGGATCACCTAGGTTTGTAAGCTCCTTTCCTTCAAGAGGAGGTGGACTCAGTGGCTCTAGTAGTTGCATTAACTCCTCAACTTTCTCCTTGTTAGCTAAGATTTCCTTGATGAACTCCCCTTGGAGAGGTACTTGAGCTAAATATTCATTCCATGGCAAGCTTATCCTTATTTGATCCAAACCTCTCTTGAATTGGGAGAAGACATACTTTTCTTCTTAGTGTAGACCCGCAGTGGAAAGGGGAGTTGATGTTCATAAACTCAAAGAGGTGCTTCTTTCTCTAGCTCATGACCGTCTTCAATAATCATTTTAGAATTTCCTACATCACTCTTGGAACCATTTATAAGACCTTGTTCTCCCTTGGAAACATTTTCATCAATAAGAGAATTTAGGAGCTTCGTAAAATCTTCTAAGAACTTTACATTCTCCTCCAATTGTGCTTTATCAATGTGACTTTGGCTAGTCTTCAATTATTCGCCTTCATGGACATTCAAAATCACATTGCAATTGACCTTTGGATTTTCCTCGGATGTAGAAGAAAAAGAACTCATAGGTAGCTTAGAGGATGAAGAAGATTGAGCCTTTGATATAACGATCACTCTTAGCTTGCATCTCCAGAAGCTTCTTTTGTGTCTCATTTTGTGACTCCAATTGACTAAGTTGATGTTGAGCAAGCCCCTCCATAATGGTGTTTGCAATTGAAAAGTCACGGTTCTGATCATCTCAAGTCATTCACAACCAAGCAGCTAGCTAAAGTCGAACGAGAAAACAAGAAAAACAAAAAGATGGCATGAAACGATGTCAACGGTAACCCCGAGCTTCAACAAGTCCAATAAGACCAACAAATCCCATTAAAGCCCCCATTCATTGGGTGAACAAATCAGAGGAATCCTCCTGCTCAAGTCACACTTGGTGACTATGATGCTCCAGATGCCTTCATATCTGACAGATCTCCAATAGTCTTGCCAGTTCTTACAAATCAAGGTTTTACCATTCACCCTCAAATGATCGCTTTGGTGAAGTAAAATCAGTTCCATGGGCAGTCTAAAGAGTATCCTATGGATCACTTGGAGACCTATGAAGACATTTGCAACACTACTCGATCCAATGGATTCCCAGATATTATGTGGTGTGCAAGTTATTTAAATTCTCTTTAGCTCGAAAATCTCTTGGATGGTTCAAGTGTCTTCCAGCTGAATCACTTGCTTATTGGGATGAAGCTAAAGATGCTTTCCTCTCTCACTTGTACACCAAAAGGCGATCTAACCACCTGGATCTAACCACTGGGATGAAGCAAAATCAGTTCCATGGGCAGTCTAAAGAGTTGGAGACCTATGAAGACATTTGCAGCACTACTCGATCCAATGGATTCCCAGATGACTATGTGGTGTGCAAGTTATTTCAGTTCTCTTTAGCTGGAAAATCTCTTGGATGGTTAAAGTGTCTTCCAGCTGAATCACTTGCTTATTGGGATGAAGCTAAAGATGCTTTCCTCTCTCACTTGTACACCAAAGGGCGATCTAACCAGCTGGATCTAACCACTGGGATGAAGCAAAATCAGTTCCATGGGCAGTCTAAAGAGTATCCTATGGATCACTTGGAGACATATGAAGACATTTGCAGCACTACTCGATCCAATGGATTCCCAGATGACTATGTGGTGTGCAAGTTATTTCAGTTCTCTTTAGCTGGAAAATCTCTTGGATGGTTAAAGTGTCTTCCAGCTGAATCACTTGCTTATTGGGATGAAGCTAAAGATGCTTTCCTCTCTCACTTGTACACCAAAGGGCGATCTAACCAGCTGGATCTAACCACTGGCATGAAGCAAAATCAGTTCCATGGGCAGTCTAAAGAGTATCCTATGGATCACTTGGAGACATATGAAGACATTTGCAGCACTACTCGATCCAATGGATTCCCAGATGACTATGTGGTGTGCAAGTTATTTCAGTTCTCTTTAGCTGGAAAATCTCTTGGATC
The DNA here is from genome assembly GCA_900406295.1 of Aurinia saxatilis. Taxonomy (NCBI): domain Eukaryota; kingdom Viridiplantae; phylum Streptophyta; class Magnoliopsida; order Brassicales; family Brassicaceae; genus Aurinia; species Aurinia saxatilis. The sequence goes on from OVAP01006093.1 coordinate 10,277, forward strand.
GTTCAAGTGTCTTCCAGCTGAATCACTTGCTTATTGGGATGAAGCTAAAGATGCTTTCCTCTCTCACTTGTACACCAAAGGGCGATCTAACCAGCTGGATCTAACCACTGGCATGAAGCAAAATCAGTTCCATGGGCAGTCTAAAGAGTATCCTATGGATCACTTGGAGACATATGAAGACATTTGCAGCACTACTCGATCCAATGGATTCCCAGATGACTATGTGGTGTGCAAGTTATTTCAGTTCTCTTTAGCTGGAAAATCTCTTGGATCGTTCAAGTGTCTTCCAGCTGAATCACTTGCTTATTGGGATGAAGCTAAAGATGCTTTCCTCTCTCACTTGTACACCAAAGGGCGATCTAACCAGCTGGATCTAACCACTGGCATGAAGCAAAATCAGTTCCATGGGCAGTCTAAAGAGTATCCTATGGATCACTTGGAGACATATGAAGACATTTGCAGCACTACTCGATCCAATGGATTCCCAGATGACTATGTGGTGTGCAAGTTATTTCAGTTCTCTTTAGCTGGAAAATCTCTTGGATGGTTAAAGTGTCTTCCAGCTGAATCACTTGCTTATTGGGATGAAGCTAAAGATTTTTTCCTCTCTCACTTGTACACCAAAGGGCGATCTAACCAGCTTAGAAACAAGATCGCGGGATTTCAACAAGGTCCAACTGAAAGTTTATGTGAAGCAGTGGAGTGTTTTAAGGAATTCACAAGGGATTTTCCTCACCATGGATTCAATGATGTGACTTTGCTCAATATCTTATTTAGAGGGATCGATGAGAAGTTTCAGAATGTGTTAAATTTAGCAAGCAAAGATAATTTCATGACTAACACAGTTGAAGAAGCCAATGAGTTGATTGATAATGTAGCTGCCAGCAACACAAACTTCACTCCAAGCTATGAGAAGGAAAGAGGTGTCAATAGCATTGACAACCAAAGGTTCTCTGAAGAATTTGGATTTAGTGCTTCAAACCAACAAGAAGAGTCTGAGCTTTGCTGATGTCAACACGAATGACGAAGAAGAACAGGAAGAGAATGTAAATTTCGTTGGAGTAAATTATGGGCAAAAGTTTCAATTCGATCAGAACAATGGGAATGCCTACAACAAGCCTTTCAACAATTTCAGTCAAGGAAGAAGTTATGAGAACAATGTTTATCAATCCCCACGACCACCACAAGACAATGAGATGAAGTTGATGTTGGAGCAAATTTTGGTAGGACAACAAAAGTTGATTATATCTTTCAAAGGAAAACTCGGTGTTCTCTACACCAACTTGAATGAAAATATTGAATATCTGAGTGCTCATTTGAAGAAGATCGATTTACGTGTTGTCCAAACGGCCGAGGCAGTTCGAAGACAAGAGGGATTTCTTCCGGTAAAGACGGATCAAAATCCCAAGGTATTTGTCAATGCAGTCAGTGTAAGCAGTGAAGACAAGGAGGAATCAGTGTTACAAAGGAGTATAAACCACGAGGGAACCGATTCGGTTGAAGACGATGAAATTTTGCGACAAAACAGAGCAGTGTCGAGCGACACTCACCTAGTGTCGAACGACACCGATCGTGTAATTGAAGTTTTGATCGTAAATGGGGAAAATGTGCCGAACGACATTATCACTGATGTTGAACGATATTATCACTGGTGTCAAATGACCCCCCCCATTGTCGACCCCTGCTCAGAATTTGGTCGACACCAATCGGGAAGCTCCCGATAAAGGTCACGTGAAGATTGACACCACTGAGAGTGTCGATCGACACCCTGACGAAACAGATCCAAAGTCTCCAAAATATTCCGTTTGAACACCCGAACGTGTCTATGAACCAAGGATTCCCTTTCCAATGCCTTCTAAGAAGTCTGGTAAAGAAATATATAAGTGATACACAAAGTTTTACCCTATGTATTTCTAACTGCAAGTGCA
>OVAP01006094.1:1546-12204 GCA_900406295.1 Aurinia saxatilis
CCACGGCTCCCCGAATGTCGGAGATGTTCCAACTCCTTCTCCCACCAAGATTCCCAACTTTTCTCAGCCGGAACACCGATTCCTCCCCGACTATATATCCATTTGTTCCAATCTGTCCAGTCATCAACAATCTTTTGCCACTCGAAACCAGACGGGTTGAATAAGAAAGGAGCAAATAACCATGTCACCACCATGAACCATATTGAAACAGTGATCAGAATATAAGTAACCACACCCCTATATGCTTCGCCAAATAGCTGATATACGAGTAGGAGAATCATAAGCTCAATGCCCTTCACGAAGTGACTACGGGAATAGAACCTATAGTTCTCTGCGAATTTGGCGTGGAAAACAACAAACCCACGTCCAGTTCCTCTGTATTCCGCCCCTCCATGAAACAATGTTCTTCCGTAATAATGTGTTTTTGTACCGAGTTGAAACGTGAAAAAGACAGAAGCAAGTTGTAACTGCATCAGCACAAACTCGATCAATGCATTATGAAACCCCCTCTCAAGTCCAATCTCCATCATCATAGGTAAAGCCATCAAGAAACCAATCTGCACAAATGATTGAGAAGCAAGAGCTGCCTCAAGAGGCTTATTGTTACGAAAGGCTCGTTGGGTGCTCAATCCTTGTTCAAGCCCACTAAGTACTAAATACAGTCGGCCGTAAAGAAAGACATATACTGTAAGCACAGTTAGCTGTCAAAAACACAGATAATGGCTTCAGAACTTTAGAGAAAAAAATATATACCAAGTGGTTGAGAGATACAAAAACGGAGAACCACAACTTACCATGGTACTGAAGTAGAACCCAATAGTGGTGAAATAACAAGACATCATTCTGAAGAAATCAAATCGGTGTCCCAGTCTATACAGGTCGCGACTCATAGTTTGTTCGCCATTTCCATTAGCGATTTTTGCTTCAAACATTGAGATTTGATTGAGGCCCACATCTCTCCCTTTACCAACTTGTATATATTCATGATGAGTCACATTTCCTTCACGCAGAGTAGAATTAAAACCTGAAAGCAGTAAAAAGGTATGAGAAATGAAAAATATATCAAGTAGATCTCATGTTTACCACCAGAGAAGAGGAGATCAACCAAATACCTGCAAATATGTCTTCACTAAGATTGATGACTTTAGATGCTTTGCAGATACCACCTCTGGTAAGATGAAACAGACGATCAAAAATATCTGGATGACCGTAATGGAATCGTACTCTGGAGACGCAAAAGAAAGAACACATCAACTTTGGCAATCAAAATATCCAGATTTACCGCTTACAAGATTTAAGAACAGGGAAGAAACTTACTTCAAGGGACTAGCTAGAACCCTTTGCCCAATCGTTACAAAGCTGTTCTCCTGATTTGACATAAACCATGCAAGAGAAGACACACTTGCCACAAGAAACCACAAACGTAGAAGATCAATATATGCACTAAAATTAAAATTCTAAAAGACATGAGTAACATCATACTGTTAGTACCTTCCAGTGAAAATATGCTCTCTAAGACCAAGAATCGTCGGGCACCTTACGCCTCCATGCTTTGTAAGAAACTCTTGCAGCAAGTTTCTCACTTTGAATGCTTCCTCCAAGTAGTTATCCTATTTGACAAATCTCTTTGAGGTTAAGAGTGTCTCATATTCATCATTTTCTTAACTGATTATAAGCACAAATGAAACTCATTAGGCGATAAATCCTAGAAATAAGGGTTTGCGCAATGCACCTGGTTCATATCTATTGTTTGCAACCCTTCTCCGCGTGTAAATATGATAGCATGATTCTGATTTTCCGGCTTTCCCTCTCCTAGAATAGCTGGTCCGGGAAGCTTAATCCGATAAATGAGCTGAAAAGACATATAAATTCAGTCTCTAGAAAAATGAACAACAGCATCCTCTGACCTCACTGCATAGCATTATTCTCATCGTGGTATTTTGAGAAAAAAACTAGGCCACCAAAATATCAAGTATTTTATTTAGTTTACCTGATCTAGTGTTTGAACAGATTCAGAAGAATCCATTGATTTAGTCTGCGGAGCAGCTTTCACAAGAGCTGAGTAATAAATCTTTTCCTCTGTCCCCTTATAACCGTCTTTTTTATGTGTTTGCTCGACCTCATCGATATAGGCAACACGAATAGATGGATACCTGCCAAAAAGAAATAGTAAGCTTAACTGGTGCTAAGATAGTAATAAAAATGAACTATGAAGATCAAAGGATTAAAGAACGGAAACATTACGTTGTCATAAGTCTCAATATATCTTTAGCGCGCTGGTTACCAGATCTCTTCTGAATACTGTATTGTTGGCAAGAAACCACAAAGGTGAATTTCATATCCGCAAGTGCTTGACACTGTGCCCAAAGTGACCCTCCGCTCTTTGATGCTTCTTCGCTTGTTAACTCGAGAGCCTTGTAGCCTTTCATTAGTTCTAGGAAAAAACGAAGATCGTTTAAGGAATGCCTTCACACTTTCTAAGAATCAAAAGAAAGCACAGCAAAGGTTCTTTAAGCACCTTCATCTTTTGCCATATCAAGGAAGGCCTGAAGTTCCAAAGCCTTTCGATAATACATCATGCCCCGCACTTGTTGAAACAAATCAGAAGTCAGGTTCACCAAGTTAACCAAAACAAAAACTTTCTCCATAGAAAAATGAAGCAGGTTTCATTCGATGACAGATTAAGGCTAAAGTCTATATACCAGTTTTGGTCAGAGTTTGGCCCCTGTAAGATGCCCATAGACGAAGCTCCTCTTCCAAAGCATCCGTTGTTTTTAGTTCTTCTTCGCTGTCGCATTTAACTCGTTCCAGAAAGTGTGTCCATTCATCTGATGTAAGTCATGGACTCAGCTCATAGCTCAAACAAAATAATAGTGCCATATGATAATGTAAAACAATGGAAAAGTTAAACCTGGGAAGATCTTCTGCAAGTAAAAGAGTATAGAGACTCCATCCTCGTTTTGCTTTTCTAAGCCAGATATGGAGAAAAGAACATCCTCTGAAAAGTATGGTGTTAACACCCTATGGAAAACAAAACAAAACTGGAGATGTTAAGCTATAGTAAGGATATTGATTGAGAGGACAAATAAGAGATGTATCATATGCCTGCAATGAAGAACACATCTAGAGATGAGGTGCAAAATAATAAAGAAAGTAGAAAGTGACTAGAACCTACGAGAAGGAAAGCATGTTGCGGATCTTGGGTGCATCAGGCATGTCCATGAATAATGAATTTGAAAAGAAAGTAAGACGCCTTCGAGCTTCCAAGTTGGAAGGAACATCCATAGCTGACTCCTTGACAGTGAGCAAAAGATGAAGTCTCTCGATCTGCAAAAGAACAAAAAAAAAGAGGAAAACAGACAAGCCATTTAGACGCTCCTTATGCCAAATTAATCAAATGCTTTACTGTGAGATAAATAGAAGAATTTTAAGGAAGAGACTTACTTTTTCTTTCCAAGCTTCTGCTTGAGAGTAAACTGGGAACTGAAGTTCGCTGAAATATTTACGCTGTTGGTGAAGAGGGGTCATGACGTCGTACTTGGCATAAGATCCATTGTGGGTAGTCTCTAGTAAGCTATGAAACGAAACTTTAAATAAGAGAGCTTCAAACAAAAAAATGATCAATCACCGAGAAGACAAATCATACAAATGGTCTTACCTTGGGACTTCTTCTTCCATTATATCTCTAGTCACCACTTCTAACATGTCCAGCAAGACGATTACTATTTGATCCTTGTCCTCCTTCCTGTTTTTTTTCTGTTGCAAGTAGACCAAGATCGGTTATTTCTTTAAACTCATGCTAAGCTTGACAGAGATATTCAACATCACAGTGCTACAGCATTTACCAGATACTCGATTAGCCGAACAAACTGGCCATACAGATCAGGAAGAGCACTCAAGTTCAAGTCTTTTATCAGTGTTTCATTCTCAATATGTTCATCAATCTTGGCAAAAATGTCGTTTATGACCCTGTACAAGAACATATAAGTTAAGAAAGGGCAATGTACTTCCTAGGTTGGAACACCGTAAGGGATTGAAAGACTTACTGTCTTTCGCGTTCTCCGACAACCAAATAATTAATGAGATTCTTAAAAGAGGCATAGCATTCTCGAACTGCACACGTCATGTAGCTATCAACAGTCAGTCTCTTTTTCAGTTCACGGTCTTTTCCGTTGCTGTCTTTAGCCATATCCAAAGCTATTGGAATCTGTGACATTTAGTCATGAGTGCGTCAAATATTAGACTACGGAAAATGTAACACCAGACATAAGTCAAAAGATAAATCTTCACCTTACTAGCCAGTAGAAAAGGTGGCCACCGGATAAGATTCAAATCAGGGTCAGACCAATACGGCACAAGTAAAAGCTCCATTTCCCTGTAAGCAAACCAACATTATTTTACCAAAAATGTAACTAGTTTTTCAAATTTAGTAGAAAAAGTAGATATAGGTTTTTAGAGGACGAAACCAGAGTAGAGATTCCAGAGAGAGTAAAGGCAGAGGAGACAAAGTCTCACCCCAATTAACACTTGGCCGCTGTCATCTCCTCGTCCTTTTACTCTCTCTGAAATCTCCTCTCGGGTTTCCTTGTCCAAAAAACCGTAACTAGTCTTCTTCCTATTGAATTTTCTGAAAAAGGACCTATCTCTCGGTTTCAGACTGAAATAAGGATAAAAAGATTCAGTGTCAGACTGAACCTGTCACTAATTAAATCCTCTTCTCGGAAACTACTGATTATTTTATTCCACATCTGAGCAAATCGTGCTGATTCCTTGTCATTACTAGATGGGAGCTGGATACCAAAAGAGAACACAACCTTAAACAGAGTTCTGATAAAGAGAAATGACAGTGAAACTAGCTAAACATTATAGCAGTAACCAGACCTGATCAAATTTGCGAGAGAAGGCTGCCTTTAATCTCTTAAATCCCTTTTCCTTCATATCATCACTCTTATCATGTGGCACCAAACATTTATTAAAGGCTCCTGGTACGGACTGAAACCTTGACCTCAACATTCCAAGTGTTCGGATCTAAAGTGAAACAAACTTCTGTTAAGATATCATTTCACTTGGAAACTAAAGAAGTGAGTATCTGTAATTGCTTTCTGATAAAGAAGGAATGCAAGAATAAACCTCTCCAAGACGGCGGAAAGCTCCATTTAAACCTCCAACCAGAGTTGAAACAATAGCATACCATATTTGAGTGTCCATGAAATAAACCTGCATAGAGGTTAGCATAAAATAAGGGAAACCGTAAGAGCAAAATAAGATGTGAGGTAGAACAATATGTGCAAACTCACCAGGATAACTGGTGCCCAAAGTGCAATGACGACACCTATATTATTCCTGGCTGAAGGAACCAAAGTAACAACATTAGAGTTATGTAATAAAACAGCATTACGCAATAAGCAAATCTTGGCATTTTATCCATTACCGTGAGGGAAAAATTCATGCCAGCTGTAGACGGATATATGGACTCGCATTATATCTTTGGTTGGACCGACAAGGGGTTTAATCTGTGTTGAAGATCAAGAGCATGAGAAATATACATTTGTGGACCGATAAGAATGGCATTGTAATCTCAGTAGGTTTTGGCAGAGAAGATCAAGTTCCCAACTTGCAAATAAAAGTTTATTCCACATTGGTCATGCTATAGGAAATACCAATACAACCAAATATGATACCTCAGCGTAATAACTGAATGCCAGCTTTGAGATCAGCAAAACTATCCAGAACATCGTGTACCTAAAAATCATTTGAGCCTCATCATTAAAGCAGTGCTGAAAGATCGACCAACACTTCAGCCTAAGGATGTAGATGTAAGTCTAGGCTCCTTACTTGAAAAGTGACAGCGCGCTCTCATGCATACCCCTCCCTACATACAGCCGAGGCTGTATTACCAGTAATGATGATAAGCCACCTTTCGGGTTTAACATTCACGGAATAACATTTTATCAAGTTTAAGACACATGGATAAAGTACCTGAGACCACCACATCATCAGCATCATTATCTTAAAGTCAGACCTTTCAAGATAACGTCGAATGAATGGAAACAAAAACAATAATGCAGAAAGCATGTTTGGGGACAAGTAGATTAGAATCGCCACTATAAAAAGGGAAGGTGAACTATGGCTGTTTCCCCCAAACCAGTTCTTTACGGTCTGAGCAAAACCAGAAGCGTTTTTCCAGCTGTAGGCGTAAGTAACTGGCATGACTACAACCCATACTGCAGCCGCAACAACCTTCAAGACGTATCTGAGTTTCACGTAGAGTGACATGCTGTGTCTTGCCCTCCAGCTGAGGGCTATGTCAAGGACAGCTGAAATATTAAGACAGGCAATCAAAAAAGTGAAAGGAAAAATGTTATTTACACCTGAAACCAGAAGATTGCAGAGGTCAAACCAATCAATTGGTAGGAAAACAACATATTTACAATGCGGAGAACAGTTATTTAAACTCTTCTTGAGGCTACAGAAATTTCATTGGGGGTAGTGAAATTGCACAAAAAAATATCAACGACCACTCCAATCATTGATTTTTATATAGAGGTATGGCGCTCTTCCATAGCCAACCATAACCAACCAGCATTACACTTTAGAATTAATAAATGAACACGCAGACCAGCTGAGTAATATCATCAGTATGATTAAAGCAGGTCTTTGATAAGAGAGACGAATGGACATATAAGAACTAGATGGATGAAGATGCATATGCATAAGCAACACAATATGAATGAGATAGTAAAAAANTTTAATAAATGAACACGCAGACTAGCTGAGTAATATCATCAGTATGATTAAAGCAGGTCTTTGATAAGAGAGACGAATGGACATATAAGAACTAGAAGGATGAAGATGCATATGCATAAGCAACACAATATGAATGAGATAGTAAAAAAGGAAACAACAGAAAAATTGCAGCTAAATTCATGAGCTACACGAAAATAGCATTGCATAATAAATCATCACCTTGTGCAAGCTTTAGTATAGCTGCTGTAATGAAGACACTCAAAACCTTTAGAAAGACATCACCCTGAAAGATGGCACTCAACTCTCCAGATCCATTCCATGCAATAACAATCATTGCCTAAACAGAAAATGATATATCATATAACATAACAGGTCAGGAAGATACAATATTTGACAGATAAACATACTGATTACAAGGTACCTGCAAACACAGGATGTAAAAGCTCCACATTCTATCAAAACTTCTAAATATATGCCAGAAGGAGCGTATCTCGACAAAATTGACTTTCCCCATCCACCGATCTCCACCATTTGATTTTGTCTGCAGCATTGTGTACACACATTAAAAATTATAGATAGTGAAAGCTTAAGGCAAATGACGTTGAAACAATTAGTTAAAATAACTCTAAGACACTATGATCAGTCTCCCCTCTAATACAGCAAAATTTATCATGAACATAACACTTTAGATTACAATTTTATGATTCCATGAGACTAATATATGGAAAAATTGCTGACAATAATGACTCTTTATTTAGTCTCTATTACTCATACCTCATTGTTCTCAAGTCGAAGTTCTTCAGCTGTCTGACAAAAGAAATCAGCATCAGCTCGCATAGGCCACCCTAGGCGAAAACATCGAACTGACCTGCGGAGTTACAGGGAAAGGGAATTTAGACCAGCCAGAATTCTTAAGCCTAGTGGTAAGTTCCAAAAGGTTATAAGATAATCATCTGTATTTACCAAAAATATTCATTCAAGTCATCATAGTTTCTCCAGACAGAATGCTTTGATTTTCCTCCTCTACTTCTGTTTGCTTCCTGTAATACACAAAGAACTCGATGAGAAAAGATATAGGACCATTCAAAGAAATCTTGAGAAGAAAACATGGTCACAACTAGAATAATTGAATCAAGTAACCTTTGCTATCGTTTGGTATATAGGAGTCACTACTTTCTGCAGAAAAGCTTCATCGTCACCACCATAAGCTGGNCTATAAGATAATCATCTGTATTTACCAAAAATATTCATTCAAGTCATCATAGTTTCTCCAGACCGAATGCTTTGATTTTCCTCCTCTACTTCTGTTTGCTTCCTGTAATACACAAAGAACTCGATGAGAAAAGATATAGGACCATTAAAAGAAATCTTGAGAAGAAAACATGGTCACAACTAGAATAATTGAATCAAGTAACCTTTGCTATCGTTTGGTATATAGGAGTCACTACTTTCTGCAGAAAAGCTTCATCGTCACCACCATAAGCTGGCTTTACATGCTCCCCTGTCAAATGACTAACACTACCAGCCAACATACCATACAACTCGAAAGCCATCTGAAAATATGAGAAAAGTTATAGATTTAATTTAAACGGGCTACGAAAATGTTTTTTCTTAATTTAGAAAGAATCAGAAATCTGACTGACTGATCCATACATGGTGATATATATAACAGAGGCATTCTGGCATGAATCTCAGGTTTGCAGCTTCTCCCCATATTAGAAGATAAAGTCCCATGTAGAGCAATTTACGCTGCTGTACCTCTTGTTGAATAGTCGGCAACCTTCAAGTGCCAACAAGAGGATAAGTAGACAGAAAGTATGAGTCAAACAATATGCAGCATATCCAAATCTTTCTTATATATTTGGTAAGATAGACAAATATGAAAACACACCAAAGGCTGCTTTTCCGACCCAAATACTTGCACCACTTTTTGTAGTTTCTAAAAAGTTTCTTCATCACTATGGTCAAGGCACGATCATCCAACTACAGAAAAGATTTCTATTAAATCCCTTTGCAAAAGTACAATGGCGTAAGTACAGAGAAAGACGAAATATCACATCCAAGTTCAGTAATATACATACCTTTGGTTGTTGTTCAGGTCTTGGAAACTGTCGAATATGAACATTAGCAAGTAACAAGATCAAGTGTTCCCTTTGGTTTGAAACGTTATCTTTCTGCAATTTAAAAGGTTTTATAACAATCAGTACAGACAAAAATTTGAAGTCAAATAATTAAAACAGGATATTCACTAACATCACCTGAAAACCAAACATAGATTGAAGCCAGTCTAGAATATCTTCGTCATGTTTCTTCTTGTGACCTGCTGTCCACGGTAAGCCTCTCGTATTTCTAAGAGCGGTTACAGCGGATTGTATCTGCAGAACAGAACGCAAACAGATTTTATGGACTGGAAGACTATAGAACAGTCAAACACAAAGGTAATTTGAGTAGTTGGATAACCTCAGGCAATCTCATTATAGCCTGATTCTGACTATCCGGGTCTAGGGGAAGTATATTGTAAGGCAAGTAAATCTGAGTTTTCTCTTCCACCTTATTGTGTGTTTCCAAAATCTACAGCAGAAAAAGGATGATTACAAGAGTATTAAGATGTTTTGTCAAAGGTTATGTAAAGACTCGTAGAAGAATGAGAGTAGAAGATAAATACTACATTGCATAGTATGTACAATCAACTTTACCTCATCAGCCACTTCTACATCTTCTGTCTGATTAACAGCCTTCAAGACTTCAAAGAGAACGGCAGCAGTTTGATAGGCTTTTGTGAGTTGAGCACTAAAGGTAACAATGGACAACACAGTTAGAGGTAATTTTGTAAGGAAAACTGCAAATTTGGAAGAACGAAAACTCCATAAAACACAAACCGGTCAGCTTTATCAGCAGCATTTAGCAAAGCTTGGATGTATTTCTTGTAGTAGTGTTGGTAGAAACTCTGCATTTCACGTGCATCACTCTTTTGCCTTCCTGCCAAAGTTGTTTCATTCTCCTGTAGAAGTAATCAAAGGCATGAGTACAACATTTAACACAAACATGTTAGTGAATCAAGTGTAGACATTCATTCATTCACCCTTTCTAATCGTTGAAGAAGTGCGGTCTTAAACTGGCGAACACCACGCCCACTTGACTTTGGATCAATCCTATGCGCTTTCTCAAACGCATAAAAACGACCTGGTAACCACATCATCATCCAAAATTTAAAGATGAGACAATCATAACCAAACCAAAATCACAAGCTTATGAAGTTGCCCTTTAACTCACATAGGTAAGCAACTCGGGGATTACTAGTTTCAACTTCATTAGCCACACGAAGAATGGGAGCAATCTCAACTAAAGAAGATGGCACAACTTCACTATCAAGCATAGCCTCTCCAAGACTACCAACAGTCTGAGTCCGCAGAATCCTCCTCTGCGGAGGAGGCGGACCAGACTCCCTCCTTTGAGACATCTTCTAAACCTCCCAACAACCCAAAATCTGAGCTACCAAAAATCAAAAGCACTCGTCCAATAGTAAATCTTTCCACTTTAATCGAGAAACGAATCTCCGATTCACCATCCACAAAAGCAAAATCACTACAGAAAAAAAAGCTAGTTCCTTTCTAAAAGTAGCCGACGATGTAAAAGCGCAAACCTTTACACTAAGTTTCACTACCCAATTCAACAATCCATCGCCACACTAGAAGAAACTACTGANTTAAGTTTTTTTACCTGATGGGAAACAGAGGACCAAACCCTAAAACAGAGGAAGAGTATTTAAAGCTACCATCTTTCTTCTCCGGTCAAAAATAATTATTCGGCGACGAGAGACGGAGAGAGAGAGGAGAGGGAAGAGAGAGAAAGTCGCCGGAGAGGAAAGCAACGGCTACAAGTCAGGCGCCAAGTTTCTGTAGGTAAGACCT
>OVAP01006095.1:0-12203 GCA_900406295.1 Aurinia saxatilis
TTTAGGGTTTCTGGAAATTGTCCCCCTATATAAGAGATATAGGGGACACGTGTTTCCACAGTCTTTTCTGAGTTTTCAAGAACCCTAGCCCCAGTTTTCCAGGAACTAGCATTCCAGCTTTTCCAGGCNTGGGAATCTAGAATCATTAGCAGAGATCCTAGGATTGGAAACCTGATAGTTCCTAAGTGGTTAAGATATGTCAGATTTCCTACAGCTCGAAGGGAAGGGAAAATTTCAAAGGTTCCTATATGATCCACCATGAGTCACCAATCACACAATAGTCAGGCTAAAGACTAAAAATTAAGCGCTTGGTGGGAGGTAACCTACTTGTAAGTTTTCTATACATTATCCTATTTATTTTAACTATTTTTGGTGTTTTTGAATTTAAAAAAAATACTTACAGATTTTCAAGAATTTTGATTTTAATTTTATATAATATTTAAAACGGTTTTTATACTATAAAATAAAATAAAAACAGTTATTTTAAATAAATCAGAATTACTAGCCAGTCGCTCGACACATTTCACTGTCGATCATTACCATAGGTGTCGATCGACACCATCATCAGTGTCGATCAACACCCCCACACAAAACATGGTAAGTTTTCTGATTTTGGCCTTTTCGATTTATACTTCTTTCTTTTCTCGCCTCGGGATTTTTACTCACTGGAGACAGTGTTGTTTAAGTCTGGGGGAGGAAAATACTGATCTATTTATCTTTTTCTTGGTTTATTTGTGATAATTTCAAAAAATTTGGTTTTATCGAGTCGTTTTATCGAGTCAAATTCAGTTTTAAACTATGATCTTTTACTTGGTTTATTGGCGTGTGTTTTTTTTTCAGCTAAGTGACCATCACTTGTGAGACGAACTCTAGGAAAAGACTATTGGAAAATCCAAAGGGCAATTGGTATTTCAAAGACATCCATGCTAAGTTATAAAGAACCAAACGGTTGGAGCTTATTGCACCTCCTCAATGTGGTCAATGCACTATTATTTAATTCTTCCATTCATGCTTGCCAGATTCAACAAGTAAGAGAAAGCATTTGCTATTCTCCCTTTTGAAAAAGTGACTTATCATACCCATATGAAGTTTATTAAATTTATTATGGGTTTAATCACATATACCCATTTTTATACCATTAATCACATATACCCCACCTTCCTTCCTTTTAATTATTTTTCTTGTAAGAAGTCTAAAATACTCATATTTAAATATTAACTATTTATGGGGTTTTAGGGTTTGGGATATAGGGTTTAGGGTTTAAAAACCTTAAATCCTAAAATCCTAAACCCCAAAAAGTCTTTCCACCCCTAATAAACCATAACCCCCTAAAATATAAACCCTAAATACTAGCAATTAAACTCTAATAGTTATTAAAAATTAAACCCTAAGTTTATAAGACTTTAACCCTAAATCCTAAACCCTAAGTAAATCATAAAATCAATAATTTTACTAAACCCTAGATCCTAAAATCCTAAACCCTAGCAAATATATCATTTATAATGAAAAATAGCTTTGGTAAATGAAGGGTATAATGGTATTAAAATAAAAAGGGGTGGGTATATGTGATTAAAAAAAAAGGTAGTGGTTATATGTGGTTTGTGGGTATGGAAAATTGGGTATATTTGTAATTCTCTCATTTATATTATCAGTATTATTGTTTTTGTATCATTCAGTTCAAAAAACAAAAAAAGAAAAAAAAAAGAAAAAAAAAAGAAAAAACAGAGAAGGTATCTCGATATGTCAATCCAAACTTTTACATACTATTAGTGTTACTCAAGTCTCGGGAAGAGTAGTGAATATTTCTGTTCAAATGTGGGTTTGGCAAGCCTCGAATGAGACATGAGTCTAAAACTTTTGAAGGCATTGGGATCGGATGAAGAGACAAGCTATGAAAATGGCATCGACTTCATAATAAGGCTGTGGGTTTATTTGGATGCTAAGGACGTCTTTGGAGAAGTACAAGGCGGTCAAATTCTGGATTAGTCAAGTAAGTGTGTGGACTACTAAGTTTGTCAAGATCATTTCAATCCTCCAAGCAAGGTGAGTTTTATATTTTCAAACCTCTTTCATAGTTTGATTTATATTTTGCTTGAGGGCAAGCAAAGGCTAAGTCTGGGAGAGTTGATATATCTCATATTTTACCGGTTTTTATGAATATAAACATATACTTATTTATATGTTAGAGTCTATATTATTATTACTAGATTCCAAGTGAGTCATTTTAGGTGCATGGACGAGTTTTGGAGCTTTGGAAGGATCTAGAAGAATTGTGGAGCAAAAATGGAATAAGTTTGAAGAGATGAAATGGAAACGAAGAAAATATGGAAATTCAGGAAGAGGTGTCAATCGACACTACCCTGGTGTCGATTGACACCCTATAGAGAATCACAATCTTTCCTTAAATCTCAAGATGAAGATCTTTCCCTAAATCTTTATGTTAATTCCCTAATTATAAAATCCATCCTAGACCCTATAAATACTTTTATACAGCCATTGTTTAGGCTTATGCATTAATTTACTTTGAGAGAGTTTTTGGGAGAAGATTTCTTAAACCCTTCTTACTGATTATTATTGCTTTCATTCAATTATTGCATGATGAATTTCTTAGCCATGTCTGAGTAGTTTATTAGTTAGGTTTTGGGTCCTTAGGTTAGGATGATTTTCCGTTAACCTTAAGCTTAATTTATGAACCATTAATTAACTCTTCTCCTAGATGTTCTTATTGCTAGATTCATAGATTAGCAACCTTGAGTAAAGATCATAGGAAATTTATTATACACGAGAGTGTTAATAAATTGCTGTAATTGTCTTAGGAGAGCTAGCTATCTTTTCCCAAGGAGACTTGATTTAGCATAGTTAGTGAACAATTGAATCGGTTTGTTAATGCTAGTTTAAATTCCATAGGATTTCTCAGAGAGACTTGGTCTTTCTAGTGTTTAAACTAAGATAGTAAATCTCAGCGAGAGTTGGATTTCTTGTTTGCATTTTTCATGTTCTAGAGTTATTTTATATATTTTGCACAACGGGTGTCGATCGACACTACATAGGTGTCGATCGACAATGCCCGTTTAAGGTTCATAATTGATTCTTAACTGAAGTTCCCAAAGCCTAGCATTTGTTTTAATTGATTTAAACATCTCATAATTTACATACTGTCTGATTTAGTTAGTAAAACTCAAAACCATCACGCTTGTTTTAATTTAGATTGTAATAAATTAGTTTGTTTAAGCTATTCGGTCTTCGCAGATTTGATCTTTAAGTACTATAACTGATATTTGTTGTGCACTTGCAGTTAGAAATACATAGGAAAACTTTGTGTATCACCAAGGTGTGCACAAACACATTGGTGGTAAGTCTCATTTGTTCCTTCTACTTCCTTCTACTTCATGTTTGAATCTTGATATATGTTTATTTTTTTACTTTGGTTTCTGTTTTCTTTTCAATTCCATTTTTTTGTTTCATGTTTTGCTTTCAATTCTCTATTTTGGTTTCAATTATGTTATGGTTTTAATTTTCTGTTCTCGTTTCAATTCCCTGTTTTGTTTTCAATTCTCTGTTTTGATTTACATTTTATGTTTTGGTTTTAATTTTCTGTTTTGGTTTCAATTATCTGTTTTTGTCTCCTCTTATGTTTCTTTGCCTTTTCTGTTACTCATTTGCAGGAGGAGCAACTTCAGAGACTTGTCTCCATTGGAGAGGTTTTCATGAAGACCCATACAAGAAAAAGATTGGACCTATGTCGATGCAAAGGCGAAGCTGATCAGGGAAACTTATGAGAAGACTTTGCGGGAGAAGCCATCGCAGTGTGCCGGCGATCCTTCTCCGACCTGAGACGGGACTTCTCAAGATCCGGAACTCACAAGGGACAAGATGAATGCTATATTCATCGATTCAACAATTAGTGATGAGCGTGGAAACCCGTATGGGCTTGGGAGCATGTCCCGTATCCACTGGAAGGACAAGGACAGGTACACCTCCTCCTCTGCGATCCCTGATTTGTGAGAGCAGCTTAAGGCAGCCCAACAACGGATTAAAGAACAAGATGCGGAGAACAAGAGACGAGACGAGGAGCTTGCTCGGGGAGAAAAAGAGAGCCTTAACCAAAGGCAGTACCTCGACAGAGTTGTCTCATTTCTCAAAGTCCAACATCCAGATATGACATCCTGGATAGAGTCCCCGAGCAATCCCGATGGTCCTGCAACAAACGGAACATCAACCTCAGTCTCTCTTCTTTAACTTTTTGTTTTCAATTTGGATTGTGACTCAAAGTCCAACATCCAGATATGACATCCTGGATAGAGCCCCTGAGCAATCCCGATGGTCCTGTGACATACATAACATCAACCTCAGCCTCTCTTCCTTAGCTTTTTGTTTTCAATTTGGATTGTGAACATAATTTTCCTTTTTGTGTTTGAACATAATATTTTTTGTATCTTTGAACTTACTTTTGGTTTTATTAAGTTAACATTTTTAATTAAATCGTAAAATTTATTATATTCAATAACAAAATATAAAAAATCACAAAAAAAAACAAAAACAAAAATCAATATTTTAAAGGTCGACGCTTTTTAGTCGCAAGTGATAATTACTTGTGGTTGGAAAACAGTCTCATAAATAAGTTGGCTACCAGTCGCATTACAGTGGCTATAAAGGAAGTCGTATTACAGTCGCAAAACTAAAGCGACTGTTTTCCCACGACACTTTACCACTGTAAACCAACAACACGAGTCTCTACGATCTCATAATACACTTCTACTTGTAGTTGCATTTCCGTCGGAAAATAAAATGGACTGTTTTCCAACCTCAATTTAACACCGCAAACTGACTTAACGAGACAGTCCAATCTCATTTCTTACTCCCAGATGTAGTCGCATTTCAGTCGCTACGTTTCTAAGTGTTTCCCATCGTCGCAAAACATGCAGTCCCAATTTTCAAACTCTTTTGCGATCGCCTGATTTTCCAACGCTTCAAAAGCGACTATTATTGGTCGTCGCTTTTCAGTTGTAAATTCACCAGTTTGCGACTGTTTTCCAACTTAATATTCAGTGGCAATGTACTTGTTTTCTTGTAGTGTTAAGTTGCTCAAGCAGCTGAAGCGGTCAGAAGACAAGAAGGATTTCTTCATAGCAAGACGGTTTGAAACCCAAAGTCGAAGCAATACGTCAACATGATTAGCCTAAAAAGCAAAGAAGAGATGAAATCAGTTCTCGGTGGGAGTATGAGCCAAGAGGAGCTCGATGAAGTTGATGATTTTGAGAAGAACGCGATTTTGAAAACTGCACCAACAGTTTCGATCAACACAATGTTAATGTCCATCTAGACATGGGTTTGTCGATGGACAAAGGAAGAGTGTCCACCGACACCACCTATTCAGAACTCATTCCAAAAATATGTAGTGTCGATCGTTACCACCTTAGTGTCGATTGACACCCTAACCAACATGTTGAAAAACTTCAAAATCAGTCTGTTTCAGCCCCAGAACGTGTGTACAAGACAAGGATTCCCTATACTAAAAAGACTGAGAAGGAACTTTAAGATCAGTGTTAGTCAACCTTCAGAAACTCGTGGCTATAAGCCTATTATATAGGCTGACACAAAAACTAAGTTTAGGTTAAACTTGGGTTTTACGTTATTGGGCTTAGGGTTTTTTGGGATTAAGATAATGGGCCGTGACACTTTTCTTGTATCTTTTTCGTTTGTGGAATATGTTTCATGCTATACATTAGCCGAGTCCTCTCTCTACTAGGCATCAATAGTTCTTCCGAATTTGGAGTTTAAGTTAATGAAATGCGCTTAGTTGAAAAAGAAAAGAAAAGAAATTACATTGAGAAAGTATAAAATAATCCATCTTCAAACTTGTATTCATGCATTGGTGTTTGACTTCTGAGGGAGAAAAAAAAAATCATAGTTACAGAACTAAAATTTGTTTACGTAGCTTTAAAAGGAATAAAAAGAAAAATTGTTCCTAAATTAGGTCATCTGGGAGGTGAAAATTCGAGTGGATGTTTGGTTTGAACCCGGGACTTGAAGCAGGACGGTACTCAGGTAGTAGTCGACCCGTTCTGTATCACATCCCACACGCGTTGCAAAGTGTTCCCGCTCCTCTTGGACCTTCCC
The DNA here is from genome assembly GCA_900406295.1 of Aurinia saxatilis. Classification (NCBI taxonomy): domain Eukaryota; kingdom Viridiplantae; phylum Streptophyta; class Magnoliopsida; order Brassicales; family Brassicaceae; genus Aurinia; species Aurinia saxatilis. The sequence continues at coordinate 6,121 of OVAP01006095.1, forward strand.
TCCATAACGGGGTATTTCTTGTCCCACAATGCGAACAACTCTTGTCTGTAATGTCAACTTCTTTTGGTTTCAAACTGTTAAAGCATTGTCTTTTTTGTCTTCGTCGCTTGTTTTTCGATGGTTTTGGTGCTGAACGCAAACCACTTCTTGTTAAACTTGGGGATTTGACAAGTTTTGAGACGAACTTAAATCGTTTGAAACATGGCTAGGGTCAGAATCCTCAAGCTACACGGTTAAAAACATTAAAGAACGTTGTTGAGTTGAAGAATTTGTAAGAAAAAAAAAATAACTCAGTAGGAAATTGGAATTTTCAATGATGCCTTCTACTCTATCTGTGAAACCGCAAACTGAATCAATGGGGAACTGTTTGAGCTCTTTGAAAGGGATTGGATGTTTCTACATAGCAGTTCCAATATCTTCTTCTTCTTGTACAATGATATCTTTTTGTGCCATCTTTCGTTGTTGGATAAGGAAAGTTGAGTTATGCGTTATTTATATGTATGTATATGCATATAACTGTTATATACCTATCGTTAGGGCTGTAAATATGGGTCAAAACCCGCGGGTTGGACATCCCACCGTGGGATGGGTTTGGGTTCAAAAATTTAGACCCAAAAAAACGCGGATCTCGTGGGTTGGCCCATTATGGACCGCGGTTTTAGCTGGCAAACCCCAAAATGAGCAGTGGGTTAATGGGTAACCCGCTAAATTTGTATTAATATTATATTATATTAATATTATAATATCTTTACATATACGAATCATAAAATGCTAGAACAATTTTAGGATTACGGTGCCCCTAGCCCTTAAGGATTACTTAAAGTATAAAATATCTATCATAGTATCTCAAGTTTTGAATAAATATAGAAGTTACAAAGAATGCTCATGCAATAATATGCAGTCGTAATTGGTTGCGAGGATTTGAAGCCTATGAAAAAGATATGTATATATATTTTTCATCACATTTTCAAAATTAAGATAATAAGTATAAAATTTCTTATGCTACTTCTTGTAATATATATAGAGGGGGACGTTGGACTTTAGAAAGAAACGACTACACATCCTTCTTTTCAACCAACTCAAAATTGGTGAACAAAAATAACTATGGTGTGAAGAACAGAAGAAGATAGTCCTTCAAATTTATGAACTCCAATTTTTATTTGCTTTTGGTTTTGTTTTTAGTTTTGGATTTTGTTTTTAATTTAAAATTATAATATCAAAATTGTTATTGTTGTGGTCTTATTTACATATTTGGATTTCAAATTGTGTTTTTATCTTTGAATTAATTATTCATGCTGAATTTTTTTTTGTTTTTTCTTAAGAAAAATAAAATCAGCGGGCCGCCCGCAAAGTCCGCTAAATATAATGGGACATGTTGGATCTAACAATAGTGAACCAAGAAAGATGTTCATACTTTTCTTCCAAATACGGAACAAAGCATAACAAATTGTACCAAAAACATAAACTAAGAAAGATGATAAAACTTCTTTGTAGACGACGTTCGTAGTTCTTTTCTGCACCATCCCATCCTTGTCTGTTATTATTATTTTTATTCCTGATCTCGAATTCACTCTTCAAAGTGCAACTTATATCTGACCATGAGAAAAATACAGATATAGGTAGAAAAAAACCTACATGTGCAAGAGATTACCCCGAACTATTATTAATTGTCATTACAAAAGCCCATGCCACCGAAAACTGTCTCCGCCGCATGTTATAAGGTAACTTGTGATTGGTAGGAGTCACAAACATCCTAGGTATGAGAACAATATCATTAGACAAATTGTCATTCCCACCGAGGATCTTAACGTGAATAACATGCTTAGTCATTTGCATAATGATAAGTCTAGTCCCATTACACAATCCACCCTTTGGGTCAATATTTCGAAAACACATGATTGGAGCACCAACCTTTAACTTGGAGCATAAGAAATGTAAAAGGAATTACATTGTTTGCTTGCTAATCGCAAATACACTTATTATTAGCTTGAAAACAAAGAATAATGTAACAATAGAATCAGTACTCAAACTTATCCTTAATCTATAGCATAATTCTCCTAGCTTGAGCATGACCGTTAGGCAGGAAACTTTGACTCATCATTATCATTTTCTCCCCCATTATCATTTTCTATATTTTGTTGCTCATTCATAACAAATTGTCTGACCTCGTAGAAGAGATGACATCAAACCTAACAATGAGATCTAGCTAAAGAAAAAATGAGAGGTTGATAACAATAGTTAGACGAAGCAAAATAAAAACAATCGCTTACAAACTTACGCATGAATTTTGCTGGCTTGATGTGGAGTGATTGTGTTAGTAAGGTTTTGTTCCAAGTAGAAATATTCATTTGCCTCATGGGATGTGACACTGCATCTTTTGTTTTCTAACTGAGCGAATCGAATACGGTTCAATTCAATATGCTACATGTATAAAAAAAAAGCTGGTGGAAAATAAAGCTTGTGTTTATCATATTAGTAGTTGAATGAATAGAAAAAGTTGAGCACAATGTACTATAGATTAGTTTACGAAGGGGGTATATATCATGGAAGATATATCTTGACCTAATACCAAAGAAATCGCAACCGCCTCAAGGTTTAGAATAATTATCATATCGGAAAGTAATTTAGTAGATTAATTGCGTAATATCCCTAGAATCACGCGAGAAGACATGAAAGAGTAGATACAACATCCTTAACACGGTAGTCGCTAAACCAATTTCAGAATTAATTACAAATTCGGTATTTACAAAACCAGTTTCGGTATGGCATACTTTATAATTTAGTCACAATTGCAGAAGCAAAGAAGCAAAATTGTATGTTCTGCTATGAGTTCAATACATATCCAATCCATTTTTATTTACAAGCTTTAAGCTGCATATATATATATTGCTATAAGATTCAAAATTGTATGTTACAATTCCAGAACCGAGTTGCGGTAAGTTATCTCTTGGGCCTTATAAGGATATTCATATAATGTAAGCTTATGGCATTACGAAAACAACAGCAGCTTACTGCATTCAAAGAAGGTCAACCAAAGAAGGTTGTACATGCTTACAAAATTCATTTCTCTACCAAAATGCATTGTTATATTTAAAAACCTCCAAGCAGATTTGGTTGTGCAGTTTCCAAAGAAAAAATAAACGGAATAACTACACTTCAAGCTGATCGTCACATTCTCGTTCATTAAGCATTGTGAAAACAACATTAGCTTTCTGCATACAAAAAAGTAAAACACTAAAAATCATCACCATCAATTTGTATATGCTCATATTTAATTGTCTACCAAAACGGATTGTCACAAATAGCTCAATCTTCAGTTTGATATGATTGTTTGCAATTTCGAATATATAACTCAGAGGAATTGTATATGATAAGATGTGAATTCTCTGATATTATTCTCAAAGCATGGTTACAAAGTTATATACATCAAAGGAGAGATATGGAATCCCTGAGATAACGTGATTTCACTATATAATCATATGCAATCTATTCAGTTAGGATTACAAGTAGTTTGTGTATCCTTAGTGGGCCTAATATGGCCTAATACTCCCCCTCAAGATGGAGTGTGCAGGTCTCGTATGCCCATCTTGGTCATAAGATAATGGAGCTGTTGTCGACCAAGTGCTTTAGTGAACAAATCGGCAAGTTGTTCTGTTGTCTTCACATGACTCGTAGCAATCGTTCTGGCTTGAACTCCTTCTCGAACAAAGTAACAATCCACCTCAATATGCTTCGTTCGTTCATGAATAACAGGATTACGAGCAATGTGCAATGCAGCTTGATTATCACAAAACAGAGAAATCGGTTTTGTCTGAGAAATACCAAGATCAACAAGCAACGCCTTTGTCCATAACAACTCAGCATAAGTAAGAGCCATAGCTCGATATTCAGCTTCGGCAGAAGACCTAGAGACAGTTGGATGTTTCTTAGTCTTCTATGAAACAGGCGAGTCCCCAAGCATGAGCACAAAACCAGTAAGAGATCTCCTAGTTACAGGACATGCTGCCCAGTCAGCATCACAATAAGCAGAGAATGCAAGATCACTAGTGGAACTAAGCAAAATGCCCTGACCAGGACATTTTTTCAGATACCTAACAACTCGTAAGGCTGCTTCCCAGTGCTTCTGGCGAGGAGATTGCAAAAATTGAGCAAGAGTATGAACCGCATAGCTCAACTCAGGTCGAGTAACTGCAAGATAAACCAAACGTCCAACCAATCTCCTGTACTGAGCTGGTTCAGTATGAAACTTTCCATCGACGCGTGNTTGTACTGAGCTGGTTCAATATGAAACTTTCCATCGACGCGTGCTAAAGTATGATGTTGTTCCATCGGAGAATCTGCTGGTTTAGAGCCAAGTAAACCACATTCTGTAATTATATCAAGGGCATACTTCCGTTGAGATAAATAAATCCCTTCTTTGCCTTGTGAAACTTCAATGCCTAAAAAATACTTTAGGACCCCTAAATCCTTCATATGAAAACACCGACTAAGATATGCCTTGAAATGTGAGATTAAATCAGAATCATTACCTCCAATGATTAGATCATTGACATAAACAAGCACATAAACCACTGATGATCCTTGCTTCATCGAGAACAAAGAGTAGTCCGATTGGTTTTGCCTAAAACCAAATTCGATCAGTGCCTTAGAAAGTTTAGCAAACCAACATATGGGAGCTTGTTTAAGTCCATAGAGCGCCTTCTTGAGTTTACAAACTCGAGTATCACCAGGCTGAGAGAAACCAGGAGGTAGTTTCATATACACTTCCTCGTCTAAATCCCCATGAAGGAATGCATTGTGGACATCCATCTGATGCAATTCCCAATTATGTGCAGCGGAAACACCAATTACTAAACGAACAGTATTCATCTTGACAACAGGTGCAAACGTCTCATCATAATCTACACCTTCCTGTTGTCGATTTCCAAGTGTAACAAGCCTAGATTTGTACCTTTCAATTGTGCCATCAGAGTTGAACTTGATACGAAAGACCCACTTGCACCCTATGGCCACCTTTCCCTCTGGCAAAGTCGTGACATCCCAAGTGTGATTGCGTTCCAAATCACGATGTTCGATTCCCATGGAATCACACCAAACCTTCGATTTGAGAGCCTCTTGGAAAGTGACTGGTTCCACAGCCTCTGTGACTCTTGCGAAGAACGCTTGCTGAACCGGAGAAAACCGATGGCAAGAAACAGAATCAGTAAGTGGATAAAGACATTGACCTGGATCGTCGGAGATAGCAGCAAGAGGAGAGGAAGAAGGAGCTTGATCAAGACACGCCGCATAGGTTTCAAATGGTTCAAGCAACATGGATTTCTGCTTCGTGCGCTTACCTCTTCCCAATTCCGCACGACCCAAATCAGGAGGCGCATCAGGGTTAAGAGGTACAGGAGCTCCCCCTATCAGAGACACCGGTGAAGATTGCTCTGTTGGAGGCAACGACAGAGACTCTGTTTCAAGCGACAGGTTCAATTCAACCATTAGTGTCGGTTCGGTTGGAGTAGTTGGTTCAGACGAAATTGCTGAATCAATTAATAGATCTGGTTCAACCAAACTCTGTGGTTCAACGAAGAACTCTGTTTCTGAAGTAGGCAGAGGAGCAGAATTCTGAGCACCATCAAAATTAGAAGAAGAAGGCATTGGTTCTTCATAGAACGTTGCAGGAGATGAATCCGAAACCAAAGAAGAAACAGGAGCATTAGATGAGTTTGCGAACGGAAAACTTGCTTCATAGAACACAATATCTCGAGAAACAAACGACTTGTCTTTCTCGGGATCATAAACCAACCAGCCTTTTTTACCTTCTGGATAGCCGAGAAAGAGACATCGAACACTTCGGTCACTGAATTTATCTCTATCACGAGTAATCTTCCGAGCAAAACACAATGAGCCAAACGTTCTCAAGTTCTCATAACACGGAGGGGATCCAAAGAGAACCTTATACGGTGTTTTGTTCTAAAAAACAGACGAAGGGGTTCGATTGATCAGATACGTTGCAGCCAGTATACTTTCTCCCCAAAAACGAACATGCAAAGAAGCTTGAAATAATAAAGCTCGTGCAGTGTTCAAGATATGTCGAT
>OVAP01006096.1:0-12203 GCA_900406295.1 Aurinia saxatilis
TATCTCGGCCAACATCTCAACCCTCTCCACTATAAATACAGAAGACTGAAGCCCGAGAGAATCATCAAAAAACTCTCTAAAGCTTCCAGGCATCCAGACTAATAGTTTAACAGTTTCTTTCAGTTTCTTTTCTTTTATTGCCTTGATCATTGCTTCAAAGACGAAGTTTGTAATCTTTGCACTCCAGAGAAGCTATTTTGAACCCTCTTTAATACAAGCAATTTTCATTGTCACGTCTACTTTTACTATGTCTGAGTAGTCTCTTAGTTGGGAATATGGTTTTGCTAGGAGGAATCATGGTTTGGTAGATAGGCAATAGGATTATGTAATGAGTAGTTTATAGGCTTACTTTCATATCAGAGCATAATATAAATCATAGGATAAATATGCTACTAATACACCACTTAGAGTAAGAGATCTAGAACTTGATAGTGAAAGCTTTACTAATTTTAGTTTATTAGGATTTGATTTCTTGAACTTAATGCCTAGATTGATGGGTTGATCAGCCTGTAGGTTCTCTTTCTGAAAAGATATATGTTAGAGTTAACTCGGATACCAATTGAACTAGACTGGCCAAGCCTGACCATAAGTATAGTTAGTTATTAGTTATTTCAACTATATATCCTAGACTAGGATTTACGTAGTTACTACCCTGAATAATTCAAACTGTGATTCTCTGATGCATTGCCTGACTTCCTAATGCTTTTTTTATCATAAATCTTTCTCACGTTTTATTTTGCTTTTGTAATTTCAGGCATTGATCGATCGACCGCATAATCTGCCATCGACCGAAAGGTGTCTCAACCGATCGATCAGTTCATACGACCGATCGATCGTAAATCAAAACCAATTCATTTTGCTGCTTAGCTCGAGTAACCTTGGACGTGTTACTGTGTACACTCTGCTCTTTGTGGATATGATCCCTAAGTACTACTGCGAGACCTGTGCGCTTGCAGGAAATATTTTGGGCGAAAAATAATCCCCATTAGGTCCCATTGTAGGTTCGTAAGGGTTCAAACTCATTGAGTGTTTTTTTTAAATTACTTCGTGATTGCATGATATGTTAATTGCGTGATAAATTGATTTTGTGATGATATGTTGTTAAATGAAATAAATGCCTGCAGGGAACTTATGTGTTGGGGTTATCCCCACACATGTAATGTTCGACTTGGGAGCAACACATAGTTTATTACTTCCAAGGTTGCTAAGAAGTTCCAGGGAACCTTTACGATAGTAAAGGTAGAGTTGCCAGTGTTAACCGCAGGGAAGCAAACTCTTCAAGCTGAGAATTGTTACCTAGCAGTGCCATTAGTAATTAAGGAAGAAACCTTTTTGGTTAACCTTTTAGTCCTTCCCTTAGATCATCATGAAATCATCTTGGGCATGAACATGTTATCTAACAATCAAGCGTACTTAGCTTGTGGCAGAGGACGGGTTATTTTGGAGCGCAGTAATCAAACCCCATTAGTTTATTATGGAATTATCCCAAGTTCACAAGCCTCATTAGTATATGCATTAAGGGTAAAAGAATTGCTACAGGAGGGTGAATCATATTTGGTCACTATAACTGCAATGGGAGAAGAAACCGAGGAAGAGCTTAAGGTTGAGGATATTCGGTAGTGAAGGAGTTTGAGGACGTGTTTAAACCTTTGGAAAGTCTACCTCCATCACGAAGTAAACCATTCACAATTACATTTGAAGCAAATGCAGCTCCGATAGTCAAGACACCCTACAGAATGGCTCCAACAGAGTTGGCAGAAGTAAAGAATCAATTGGAAGACTCGATGGAAAGGATTTATTAGGCCAAGCTCATCGCCGTAGGGATTGTGTTTGTGAATAAGAAAGCCGGGATAATGGGATTATGTATCGATTATCAAGGGCTTAACAACATCACTATCAAGGTCAAGTATCCGCTACCCAGAATTGATGAATGATTGGATCAACTCCAAGGTGCTATCTGGTTTTCCAAGATTGATTTAGCATCAGGATACCATCAAATTCCCATCTTAGAAACCGATGTATCTAAGACAGCTTTTAGGACTCGGTATGGCCAATAAGAATTTGTAGTCATGCCATTTGGCGTTACTAATGCATCTACAACTTTTATGTGGTTAATGAATGAGGTATTAAGAGATTACCTGGATAAGTTTGTTATCATTTTCATTGATGACATTCCGATCTACTCCCGAACCACTGAGGAGCATGAAGTTCATTTGAAGCTAGTATTGGAACGCTTACGAGATCGAAACATATTCGCAAAGTTCAGTAAATGACGGTTCTGAAAAAGGGAGATTGGATTCTTAGGACACCGTTTATCTGAACAAGGAGTATCACCTTATCCAGAGAAGATGACAGCAATTCAAGAATGGCCACAACCCACCTCAGTTTCTGAAGTTCGAAGTTTCATTGGTTTGGCTGGTTAGTACATGAATTTGTTCGAGCATTTTCAACGATAGCTAAACCATTAACTCGCTTAACTGGGAAAGCTGTAACTTTTCAATGGAGTGAAGAAGCGGATAAAGCTTTCAAGCAAGTAAAAGAAGCCTTAACATCTGCACCGATCCTATCATTGCCACAGCAAAATCACATTGTTTACACATATGCCCCACGGTAGGTTTAGGATGTGTTTTGATGCAAGGCAACAAGGTCATTACCTATGCATCTCAACAAGTAAGGAAATTATCCGACCCATGATTTGGCGATGGCCGCAGTGGTGTTTCTACTTAAGATTTGGTGATCCTATTTATATGGAGAAGCTGTTCAAGTATATACAGACCACAAAAACCTGAAGTATCTATTCACCCAACCTGATCTTAACCTACGACAAAGAAGATGAATGGAATTCATAACTGATTATCAACTGGAGATTCTTTATCATCTCGGAAAAGCCAACATTGTGGCAGAAAAGATTATAAGACCTGGTCACCTAAACGACGGAATTCAAAATGATGTGGATGTGGAATAAGAGCTGGCGACCTTAACAACGGAATTCAAAATGATAAGTTTATCCACATTAGAAGGAGAAAGCAATGAAATCTTAGGTCTTGAAGCAATCAATCAAGCTGGTTTATTTTATCGGATCAAACAAGAGCAAAGATAAGATGTGAATCTCAAGAAGATAATAGATGAATTAAATGACCAAGATGAATTAGATGGGTCTGTCACATTGCTTAGATTCATCCCGAACTAAGGACCCACGATGAACATTTCATCAAACGATCATCGTGATCACCCTCTTTTTCCCTTGGTAAGGTTTTTCCCATGTGGTTTTCTTTGCCAAGGTTTTTAATGACGTGATCATCAGAACACATACGACTTACGAGATTATCTCAACAATCTCGTGGGCCCAAAAACACTTATAACTAACCAAATAGCCCAGCTCAGTTCCGTGGGTCCATTTCCATCTTCCGTCAAGACAAAGCCTTAAGGTTTATTCCGAGCGCCGTCAAGCTAGAAGGTTCGAGAATAGAATCATCGGACTATCTAAGGAGAAAGGAAACTATCCTGAAGACTGCTGGAAGAATGGAAGCAAATCTTCAGGAAATGGAAGGTGGCCCACGAAAGAGNTCGAATAGCTTAGGTCTTAACAGCTTGTATTCGACAATTCTCTTTGCTATCAATAAAACGACCCTACTTCTCTGTCCTTGTTATTTGTCTTTCTCTTTAATTTTCTGAGCGGTTCACTCTAGAGAGTCAACGATCCCTTAAAAGATCCGTTAGACAAGTTTTTGGTTGTGTGTGAATTCTTGCCCACACAGGTTTCGGTTTGTGAGAAAAGTTATTCGTTCCCCACAGTCGGTGCCAAATTGTGTGGGTAAAATCACACAATCACTATTTGTTCGAGGTTCTGGATGAGGAACTCGATACAAAGAGCAGAACATAAACACAAAAAGGAACTAGCAAATGATTGTTTTGTATTGATTGTGAATAAGAGTCTTTCGTAGCGTTAAGCTTTTAGGTTTCTTAAGCCGGAAAGAGATGATCATACAAGTTTAACCTAGGGAAGTATATATACAATGTTATGCCGACTTTAAGATAAGTTAAACTCCTAGATCTTCTCGTATATTCTCGATTCGTCTTTCCTCTTTCTTCCCTTCAGGTCGGCTTGTCTTATATGGGCCTGGACTTCCTTGGCTATTTGACAGGATTTGGGCTTGTCTGTGTATCGCTCGGCCCACCATATGACGACGAGCTCATCCTTTTGAGACTAAATGAAGATAATCCGAGAGTGTGATTCAGTTTATTTCCTCGGCCTGAAACACATGATTCAGATATGGCTGAGGGCATGTTCTAGCTTATGACCTCGGCAATTGCGTCTGCTACGAGGCATGCCGAGCTCATGACTTAAATCTAAAAGGACTCGGCAGTCCCGATAAAAAATTTTGACAAGTATTGCCGAAGACATGATGGAGATAATGTCCTCAGCCTAATGAGCATAATGATGTACGCCGAGCTCGTGATTTGATAAACTCCCTCGGCCATACTTAAAGACATCGTCTATGCCGAGGAAGTGACTCAGATAGACTATCCTCGGCATTCGTTAGCAAGTATATTGCCGAGGGCATTCTCTAAAGTCTGACCTCGGCTCATCTGTAGAATACTTAGCCATTTCAGCTTGACAGTTTGTTTATGATACACCGTGGGGAATATTTGACCCCCACAGCAGTGGCTATGGACTTTGTTTTAGGATTACCAAGAGCACCATGAAGAGGAAATGATTCTATTTGGGTCATTGTAGACAGATTAACAAAGAATGTGCACTTCCTATCGATGAAGATGACTTTAGCGGAGATGTATCTCGATGAGATAGTTAAATTACATGGAATTTAAGACAATGTTGTATTTGATCAATACCCAAGGTTTACCTCAAGGTTTTGACGAGCTTTCCAAGATGCGTTGTAGACAGAACTTCATATGAGTATAGCTTTTCATCCAGAAACTGATGGCCAGATAGAGCGGACTATCAGATACTTGGAGGATATGCTTAGAGCTTGTGTATTATATTGGGGAAGATCTTGGCAAAAGTTATTACCCTTAGTCAAGTTTGCGTACAAGAACAGTTATCATGCAAGTATAAAGATGTATCCATATGAAGCTTTATATAGAAGACCTTGTCGAACACCTCTATGTTGGACGGAAATAGGCGAAGCGAGTGTTATTGGACCTGAAATTGTTCAAGGAGCCACTGAAAAGGTCAGATTAGTTTGAGATAACATGAGAAAGGCTCAAGACCGACTAAAGAAATATGCTAATTCAGGGCGCATAAAGTTAGAATTTCAGATTGACAATTGGGTATACTTGAAAGTTGCTGCTCAGAAGGAAAATATCAGTTTAGTAAAGTGGGGAAGTTAGATGTACGTTATATTGGACCATACCACATTATTAAGAGAACTGGCCCAGTAGCCTATGAACTAGAACTTCCATCCAACATGAACCTGCACCCACTCTTCCACGTCTCTATGTTAAGGAAACACATAATGGATCCAAATATAGTGGAGACGGGACCGATAGAAGACTTGAGAACCAACCTTACCTATCCCTAAGGACCATTCAGATTAGGAGAAAGGAGAATCAAGAAACTTAAGAATTGAGAAATCTCCCAGGTACAAGTAGTTTGGGGAAAGTAACATCGGGTAGTTATAACTTGGGAAGAGGAAGAAAAATTCCGTAAGAAGTACCCAGAGATTTTTAATAACAATAAAGGAGATCGAGGAGGGCCCTTCAGATCTTAGGAATTCAGGACGAATTCTTTTAAGGGGGGGCAATGTAACTACCCAAGAGAGAGACTAAATCGGTTGTAAGGAATTATCAATACAAACCTTTACCGCTGAATAAAATGATCAAACACCCAAGGTGATTTTTAGTCTTGGTATTTTTGCAAGAATATAAATATTTTTTTGGTAGCTCGATTTTTTCAGCTACTCGGGATCCAGGAGCTCGCGTTTCTGAATAACCTGATGACTTTTTCTAGAGGTTTGATGAATATATATCATGGGAAGCAGCTGAACCATTGTGGGGGTCAGATTCCACCTCGGAAGATTGATAGCACAAAATGGTTAAGTGTTCTCCGCAAAACACAAGAATCAACTACGACTTTGCATCAATTCAAATGCTTAAACATCACAAGGATATATTTCTCATGACCATAGAGCAATCATAATCAACATTCTTTACAATAACTAGTGGAAGACTTAGCCTTTCGATAACTTGGTCATTCAAACATGAAATCGGACAAACAACGCTTTGATTTCATTCGAAACTGTTTTCGGAGGCTCAAACTGTTTTCGGAGGGCGAAAACGGCTCCACGAGTCGCCTCTCATCCTGAGAGGCTTGATCCGCGACCCGTGAAGCTTTCATGGGTCGTGCTTCGTCATGAAAAAGCCATTTTGCAATCCGTGAACACGTACGGGTTGCGTGTTGTCATGCTTTGCATGATCTGTGACCCGTGAAGCTTCATGGGTCGCCTATCGCAAACTAAAACCTTCCGAGAACTCAATTTGCTCCGAGACTTGGTCTTTCTTACGAACATGAAATTGAGCCAGCGAGAAGTCATTTCCCAACAAGACTTGGTCTTTCGATCATACGAACATGAAACTGAGCCATTGAGAAGTCATTTCTCGATAGATATTGATCTTTCGTCGTGTCGCAACACGAACCGCGACCCGTGGACATCACGGGTCACCTTTCGCTGTGTCGCAACATGAACCGCGACCCGTGGACATCACGGGTCGCTTTTCGTTGTATTGCGACACGAACCACGACCCGTGAACATCACAAGTCGCCTTTCATATTTTTATGGCACCAACCGCGACCCATAGAACGTCTCGGGTTGCTTTTTGTTGTGCCAAATCCTTCCCGAACCTGTAGGATGCACAGCTCGCCTTTCATCACAGCCGAGACCCTTCCCGCGACCCGTGGGAATGCACAGCTCGCTCTTCAGTCTATCGAGGTCAAATCGCGACCCGTGAACATGCACGGGTTGCACTTCATCTTGTTGGCGTTATTTCGCAACCTTTAGAACACACACGGGTCGTCTAACACTATCTCGACACCATCGCATGATCAAGGCAAGTCAAAACAACTTAGGATGTAAACCATCCCTTCCCGTGGATCCTAGCAAAGCAAACAACTAAGTTCCATCAAGAACTAAGGATCCACGATGAACATTTTATCATACGATCGACAAAGATCAATATGGTTACACTCTTTTTCCCTTAGTGAAGTTTTCTCCCTAGTGGTTTTCCTTGCTAAGGTTTTTAGCGAGGTAACCATCCGAACACATACGACTTACGAGTCTAACAACACTCCTGACAAGCTAAACAACCCAACACTTCCTTAACGGGCCGACCACCGCATTTTGGACCAAGCAAAGCTTTTCATAAACCGACATACTAGAAGGTTCAGACACAATCTTACGGAAATGGAAGGTTTCCTTTGTATCTCGATGAAAAGAAAGTCTTCTAGGAGTATCTCGGAAGAATGGAAGTTATCTCGAAGAATATCGGAGAAAAGGAAGGTGTATCGAAGCATATCGGAGAAAAGGAAACTATCCGAGATTTTGTCGATAGAGAAAGGAAAGGCAGCCCGAAATGAGAAGAAAAAGCGCATAGTTGTATGACGGTGTAGCTAAGAGTATAAATAGTCTGCTAGTCCTAGCTTATAATGTATCTTTCAACTTTTCGGAGCTCTTGCACCCTAAACTTCGTGCTGCAAGGGATCTCTGCATACTATCAATAATAACCTAGCTTTCAACCTTTGTTTTTGTCCTCCATTCTTAGTTCGTTTGCTTTCGTTGCTTTCGTTGCTTTCGTGATCACAAGTGGTTCATACAATAAGATAGTCGACGATCCCTTAAAAGTTTCTTTAGACAAGTTTTGTGGTTGTGTGAATTTCGGTACATACAATTTGGCGCCGACAGTGGGTACTTCATCGACTGTTCCACACGAAGAATCTCTTGTAACCTACGATGAACATGGCGGAAGAATAGCAGGCACCCAGCAATCCAACCAGGATGGATCCATGGTAATTCCACACCCAAATAGAGCCTTCATCAACGGAAGACGTCCAGACAAATCCAGCATGTAAACATCAACGAACGGCGGAGGGGAGATAACCAACAATCCTTCTGCAGGACCTAACTTTGAGTCCATGAGCACCAGCTCGAGGACTTGCTTCCATGCTCCGCTAAGCAAGACGAAGTTGATCAATCCACCGTGGATAGATAGGAACAGCTAGCCCTCTGAAACCAACTTCGGAAATCGACAAGAAGGTTATTCGAAACCTCTACTCCTGACGGAACGTGGTAGACGACTCGAAGGCCTCCTGGAGATCATCGTCAAGGAACAAATAAGATCATCAATTTGGAACAAGAAACCATCGAGGCCAACAAGGAACCTCACGAGGACAACGATCGCGTTTTGCTGTGCCAAATCCTTCCCGCGACCCGTGGGATGCACAACTCGCCTTTCATCGCAGCCGAGACCCTTCCCGCGACCCGTGGGAATGCACAGCTTGCTCTTTAGTCTGTTGAGGTCAAATCATGACCCGTGAACATGCATGGGTCGCACTTCGTCTTGTCGAGGTTATTTTGCGACCTGTGGAACACACACGGGTCGCCTAACACTCTCTCGACACCATCGCATGATCACGACAAGTCAAAACAACTTAGGATGTAAACCATCCCTTCCCGTGGATCCTAGCAAAGCAAACAACTAAGTTCCATCGAGAACTAAGGATCCACGATGAACATTTCATCATACGATCAACAAAGATCAACATGGTTACACTCTTTTTCCTTTAGTGAAGTTTTTTCCCTAATGGTTTTCTTGTTAAGGTTTTAACGAGGTAACCATCCGAACACATACGACTTATGAGTCTAACAACACTCCTGACAAGCTAAACAACCCAACACTTCCTTATGGGCCGACCACCGCATTTTGGACCAAGCAAAGCCTTTCGTAAACCAACATACTAGAAGGTTCAGACACAATCATACGGAAATGGATGGTTTCCTTTGTATCTCGACGAAAAGGAAGTCTTCTAGGAGTTTCTCGGAAGAATGGAAGTTATCTCGAAGAATATCGGAGAAAAGGAAGGCGTATCGAAGCATATCGGAGAAAAGGCAACTCTCCGAGATTTTGTCGACAAAGAAAGGAAAGGCGGCCCGAAATGAGAAGGAAAAGCCCATGAACATATGAAGATTTAGCCAAGAGTACAAATAGTCTGCTAGTCCTAGCTCATAATGTATCTTTCAATGTTTCGGAGCTTTTGCACCCTAAACCTCGTTGCTGCAAGGGATCTCTGCATACTATCAATAATAACCTAGCTTACAACCTTTGTTTTTGCCCTACGTTCTTAGTTCGTTTGCTTTCGTTGCTTTCGTGTTCACAAGTGGTTCATACAATAAGATAGTCGACTTGTGGTTGTGTGAATTTCGGTACACACAACCATCCCATAACACTTGTCATCTTCCAGAGATAGATTCCTGTCATCGAGTAAGCTTCTTGCTTGCTTGCTTGCTTCCTTCCTCTATATAAAAACGAAACTAGGGTTCTTGCTGTTAGGAGACAAAAAACCTAAATAATCTCTGCTTAAAGAAGATAAAAAAAATCCGAACTGAAACTCGTTTTCCACTTTGAAACCCTAGGTGCCACGAAAACACTCTCGATCCAAAATCAGTGTGTAGCAATCTAGAGTAAGTTTTGTGCCCTGAAATTCTTATGCCCATCTTTTTTCCACCCTCTGAATCTAACCATGGTGTTTGTATCTTGTTTGGAGAAGTATAAGGTGGTGTAACACCTTATTTCATTTTCAGACAGTTTAGAAAGAAGGTGATTTCATGAGGAAAAACTTTAGATTAGGCGAAGGTAAGAAGATACCATCATCTGTAGGTTATAATAGTTGATTTATAATTTTTGTTTCAGCTAATAACTCATCGTTACCCACTTCTCAGATCCAAGGTCAAAAACCTAGTTTTGTCGAAGATAGAATTTGGTCATTTTCTTTGAGTTCAATCCCAAACCAAAGGTGATTCATGGTGATTGATTGTTATATTCTTGATGTTTGTTGTGATTTGTGAATTATCTGTGTTGTTGATGAATTTATATTGATGCTAAAAAATCTGCGTATTTACATGTTTAAGTGGAACTAAATGCTATGGTTTGATTTGGTGTTGGTAGATTGATTACTTTCTGTCATAATACACTTGTAAAAATAGGAAAATTATTAAGATCGTGTGTTGACATTCCCGTAAAACCGTGACTTAATTAGTTTGTAAAGAGCAAATTAATTAAAGTGCACAAAGACACGGAGAGACGGGATTGCAACCTAGGGCCATTTTCTGCATGACGATGCATTAATCTAGTGTATCTATTCACAAAATATCACTGGAGATGTGATTGATCATTAGTTCATTTAGCCTTTATGGTTACGAACTGAGTGATGCAAATAGATTGAAAAAGTGGGAAATTATCAAACACAAAAGGCCTTTATGGAAACTTAATTAATGTGAAGTTTATATTGTATAAGTTAAGTGATCAATTGTTACTTGCAATGCTTGTTTCTCTCTTGTGGTTGTTATTTTGGGTTTGGGTTGGGAACTAAGTTTGCAGGTTTAGGGGTGCCTGATAGTGATGATATTTTAGTACTTTTCGATATGATTTTCGGTGTTTTTATCAAAAACTATTTGATTTGAAACATAAACTACTGGATTTCACATTTTTCTTTTTGAAAAGTGTTTTTTGTAAAAACAATGCATTTTAGGTTGCAAATGAGCATTTTCTACCAAGTCCAACAAGTCAACATCAGAACTCCAGGCCCGGATGAAGGAGATGTTCATTTTAGAATGAAGTGAGGAGTTAGGACAATGAAGCCACGTAAGTCATCTTTCACATGGGCTTGGAATCATGTCATTATTCCTCAGGAGTAAGAAATTAATCCCAAATTAATGAAGGAGTATCTAGAAGCCCACATGAGATGAAGCCCCAATCGACCAGACCTGAGGCCCACCGATCGATCAAGGCCCAATAATTCAAGGAAGCTTCAAAAACAAATTCAGATATACACCGTTGCTTTTGGAGAGATATTTGTTTACGTTGAAGATAAACAAAGGAGATACTGAATCTTTAGAAACGCGTTGAAAGATCTCAGTCGATCGGTCAGGATAGCTACGACCGATTGATCAACTGAAGATAAACACAAATATTTGGATTTTCATCCAAATATTCCTCCTGATTCTTCTCGACCCTCTACTCGACCCTCTCCCCTATATATACAGAAGACTAAAGTCCGAGAGAAACATCAGAAGTCTCTCAAAAGTTTTCAGGTGTCCAAGCTTATAGTTTATTAGTTTTTCTCAGTTTCTTTGTTTTCATTTGTTTTGATTATTGCTTCAAGGAAGAAGTCTGTAATATATGCATTTCCAGAGACGCTATTCTGAACCCTTTTTAATACAAGCAATTTTCATTATGTTTATGTCTACTTTTGCTATGTATGAGTAGTCTTTTAGTTAGGAATAGGGTTTTGTTCGGATCTTCCAAGCATGGTCTGCTAAAATCATTGTGTTATCAATATAGTGGTTTTCCCCTTGTTGATTCCTTTTTCCTAATTTCACTGTATAGTTTCCAGTTTTTTTAAAAAAATAATGTTAAATGGCTCTATCTCCCGCCTGGAGTTTGGACTACTGTAAGGCCTTGTATTAGTTTTGCTTTGTGGGATTCCATTAGCTTATCTAAAAGTGGGAAATTTGATGTAGTGTAATATCGTATTTCCTTTTTTATTGTTTTGGTGTTTCCTTTGTTATGTCGTTGCTTGGTGTTGAAGCAATCACTTTTTAGGTTCTTTTCCTTTTTATTTTAAGTCGGCTAATGAGCCTCTATTTAAGACATTATGTATCGTTTTTTGAAGGACAGCTTTGATTTTTAATAAACCTAGAGATTTTCTCATCTTCTTCTTGTCTCCTGTTGAGTTCGAGAAAACCCTTGAACCAACAGAACCTTAGATCCTATTGATTAAGGTTTGCGTGTTGGTCAAGTTCCCGTGCGTCTCAAGAATCTTTTGATCCCATTGATCTTTAGGACTCTTGTCGTGCTTTTGCTACTAAGTCCCTGTAACAACATTTCATTCACTTAATTATGATTCAATTTAATCAATTGCTTGATATATTGCGTTTTTGACATGTTTTAATCCTTGTTTTTTCTTTGTT
>OVAP01006098.1:0-12203 GCA_900406295.1 Aurinia saxatilis
CAAAGAAACAGGAATGCATGCTTAAAGCTAAAGTATGAAAAACCCAGAACAATAAAAAAAGAAATTAAGATAACAGTATAGACCTGTAGCATCCTGAGTACCCTGAGTTTCACTAGAGAGAGCAGGAGGAGAAGTGATAGGAAAAAAGAAAACTTTCGCTTTGGTCAAGTGAGAGCTTAGATTCTGCAAACAAAATCAACCCTCTTTACAATTAACTCTCCAAAGTCAGAAGGAGAAGAGAGCCACATAATTTCTACAACTCAGTACACAAAAAACCAACCTCATGAGCCGAATGTGACATCAAAACAACGGAATACTGTTTCTGATCACAAGCAAAAGCTGCAGCAGTGGCCTACAAAAAGTAACATCTCTTGGAATCGATTCTAACAAAACCCAGAATCCGAATCGGGAGAAAGAGAGAGAGATTACAGCGAGAGGGTAGACATCGCCTTTAGTACCAAAAGCCATGAAGAGAGCGATGGGTCTCCGTCTCTCTGATTCCTCCATAGTACTCATGCTCCCAGGAAGCAACAGAGAGTGTTCACAGCAAATACACAGTGACGAGCGTTTGCTTTACCAATGTTGTTCCATTTATATATATACGCAANAATCTTTTAAGCCGTACTGACATTCAAATCGCGTTTTAAAGTTTGTAAAACTTAAGAGTTGAGACAGAGTTGAGACTGTGACTATCAAGTTTGCTTTACCAATGTTGTTCCATTTATATATATACTCAAATTAGTCTCATGGCTTTTTCGAAAAATCATCACTTTAGTTTCACATAACCAGAAATTGATTATTACATTGTGGAAAAACAGATCCTTTTTTGAAACTGTACATGTGTTTTTANTTTACCAATGTTGTTCCATTTATATATATACGCAAATTAGTCTCATGGCTTTTTCGAAAAATCATCACTTTAGTTTCACATAACCAGAAATTGATTATTACATTGTGGAAAAACAGATCCTTTTTTGAAACTGTACATGTGTTTGTATATACATTGTTACTCTGGCATGTGAAGAACGCAACGCAAGCATTTTCCTTCTCTCATAAGCTCGAAAGCTTTGTTGATATCATCAAATGTCAAGTTATGTGACACCAATTCATCAATCATGATCTCCTGCGTCACAAAAGACCGCAATATTAAAGAGATTGTTCATTGATCACAAGTGGTAGAAGTTTGTGCCTTTACCTTGTTCATGTACTTTTCGATGAGTGATGGAAGATCAGATTTAGGCTTCCAACCACCAAAAAGAGTCCCTTTTAGAGATTTACCGGAAAGAAAGAGTCCGTAATGAGCTGAAACTTCAGGCTTCATTTTCGGTACACCTAGAGTAACGGTCATGCCCCATCCCTGAGATATCCACATTGACAAAAAAAAGTTTAAGGCTTTTGTGTACTAATACAGTGAGCAAAACATGAACAAAGTAGAAAAGAAAGCTCACATCCGAGCAAGATTGTAAAGCCGTTGTAGCTATTCCAGTATCACCGACACATTCAAATGAGANCTTTCGGTACACCTAGAGTAACGGTCATGCCCCATCCCTGAGATATCCACATTGACAAAAAAAAGTTTCAAGGCATTTGTGTACTAATACAGTGAGCAAAACATGAACAAAGTAGAAAAGAAAGCTCACATCCGAGCAAGATTGTAAAGCCGTTGTAGCTATTCCAGTATCACCGACACATTCAAATGAGAAATCAGCGCCTCCTCTTGTCATTCTCTTGATCACCTAATACAGTAATAAACGATACATGTTCAAATTTATCTAAAGCATCAGTTTTTAGGATGCCTATGATATACACAAAACTGGTGATATTGGACTTACCTGAGCTATGGGTTCAGAGTGGTCATTTGAATTGATGAAATCCGTGACGCCAAATATTTTTGCTGCAACACATAAGAAACACTCAATACCAGTCCAGAAACGCCAACTGTAGTATATCTTAAAGCTATGATATTTACCTTGTTCAGCCTTAGCTGGGTTTATATCAACCCCAATTATTTGAGCTGCTCCTCTAAGTTTGGCACCTTGAGCAACCTGTTCATAAGAGATCAATCCCACATCAAACCACGTCAACACAATGCCTGCAGAAATCATTTAAAATTTCTATATAGCTACTTACCGAAAGACCGACAGTTCCAAGACCAAATATCACAACACTTGAACCTTTTTGTACATCAGCGACATTCCATGCTGCACCAAGACCTAAAATATACAACCTAAATTCTCAGTATTGATTGCAAATAATTTTTCGACTTTCATCATTGTTTTTCACTTTTTTTTTTAACTACCTGCAGCTACGCCACAGCTCAGTAGACATATTTTATCCAGAGGTGCCAGAGGATCGACTTTGACAGCACAACCAGAATTAACCACAGTGTACTCGCTAAACTTGAAACCGCGCAGTAATGGTAAACAGGTTTGCCTTTGATGGAGAAACGTGTCTTCTGATCACTATGCATCAAACCTTTCCTCTCCATTCCAAGAACCTGACACATGTTACTTTTCCCGGAGATGCAATGGCGACATGACCCACATTCTCCAGTGAATACAGCGAGCACATGATCTCCTTTCTCAAACTCGGTTACACCTTCTCCTATGCTCTCCACTATACTGCAGAAACATAACCATGGATACATTGATAAGATTCAAACCAGTAAACTCTTTCTTTACTTTATTCAGATAGAACAAAACTACAGAAAAGACTTGATTAATGGAAAAAGTCTCTATCTCTAGACCAAGGCCTAAACTAAGACCCTAGACATTTCCAAAATGCTATCATTCCAGAGCCAGCAAAGCTACCATTTTCTAGACTTGACAAGAACACCATATCTCTAATCAAACTAAGAACATGCAATACCGTATCACATTCTACATATTCCCAATGAGGTTACTTTCTTAACTTGTTTATATGCTTGCTCAGTCTAAAAAGTGAGGCCACTGACAGAAGTAACTTACCCTGCAGCTTCATGGCCAAATATACGAGGCAAAAGAGCCTGCACCATCAAAATGGAAACTGCATCAGAGACTCTAATAAGCCATAATCAAAAGGATCTCACTGTAAAGAAGAGAAACAGAAAACCTGAGATTCCCAAGCAGAGAGATCACTACGACATAGAGATGTACAAACAACTTTGATTCTAATCTCAAGTGGTTGCGGTGGACTCACTTCAACTTCCTCGATAACCAATGGCTCGCCAGCACGCCATGCCACAGCCGCTGCAGAATTTCTCTAAACATTATATAAAATCGCTAAAAACAAACAAACAAACAAAAACCCTTTTTATACCTTTGCAGGTTATGACTCGAGGTTGCTCTGAGGAGGAAGAAGACGACATTGTTATCCCAAATTTGCTAACTTCAAGCAGAAAATGAAGGAACTTTTGGAGAGGGAGTAGATAGAGAGAACGAAACAGAGCTTCTCTACCTAACACCGAATCACCAACCACACCATAAGCTATTAAAATAAAAAATGCTGACTTTACAGCTTTTGAGGTCCCACATTATGAGACCAACCACCATCTTCGTAAATGTTCTGACTTGAGTTTCTTCTTCGCTCGGACATTTTAGTGGAAATTGTCACGCCGTAATTACAAACAAACAAACAAAGAAACTGCATCTTGTGATTTGTGAAACGAAACAAGAACAACACAACATGTAAGAACTTTGGTAGCCGGAGCATTCTTTCTTTCGGGCTGGGTGGGTTTAAACCTTACAGAGAGACTAGTATTTTGGGGCTTTTGGTGGGCTTAATTGGGCCTTTTTTACTCCTTAGTAGGTTCATGAATAGGTTAAAACATTATGCACTCGAGAATTAGTAGTAATAATAATAACTAGGAGTTACATTCGAAAATTTAAGTAGTAAGTAGTAACTCTTAATAATACGAGAGGGTGACAGTGTTGAAGTAATACGAGAGGAGGTATGTGTTGGGTCGAAAAAAATTATCAGGGGAGTTGAATGCAAAGCTGGCAAAAATAGCTAAAATTGATGTGGGTTCGGTGATTTTTCAGAAATTACCCAGTATGTTCAAATGACAACACTCGGTTAGAACGGTTAGGGATTGGGAAACAACCGGACAGTTCGACGCCTTGAGGAAATGTGTAGGAAGCATTTCTTGGATTTTGTGTTTCTCCTAGAGACTAAAAACTCTAGTGCTTATGTTTTGAACGTTCAAAGATCTTTGGGTTATTCACATTCTCATTTAGTGGATCATGTTGGTCTCAGTGGTGGTTTGGCTCTGTTTTGGAAAGCTTCACATACAATAGAGATTATCTCTTCTTCAGCTTGATGGATTGATTGTCATATTCAGCTGGGTACTCTTTCTTATTTTGCTATTTTTGTCTATGGGGATCCAGTTCAACATCGTCGCCAAGGGGTTTGAAATCAGATTTCGCTGTTTGGAGATGATCGTGATATGGCTTGGTTCTTGATAAGCTGATTTTAATGAAATTTTGAATAATTCAGAAAAATTAGGAGGGTCACTTCGTGATGAGGATTCCATTTACCCCTTTCGTAATTTTGTGAATGATTCACTTCTCTGGCAACAAATTCTCCTGGGTTGCTTACCGTACTACCTGATGGACACAATGTCAACTTGATCGTTCTTTTGGTAACTCAAACTGGTTTCGGTTTTTTCCCCGTGCTAATACTGAATATTTGGACTGGAAAATTCAGATCATCGACCTTTGTTGACTAAGCTTGTGGCTGATAACTTAAATTTCAAAGGTCGGTTCTGTTTTGATGGTCGATGGGTTTCAAAACCAGGAATTGATGTTGCTGTTCGGCGTGACTGGGAAAAGGCCACAATGATGGGACAAGGTTCAATATCTGATCGAATAGCAAACTGTAGGAAGGAATTATCTAGTTGGAAACATTCATTTCAGTCAAATTCAAAGCATCTTATGATTGACTTGCAACGGCAACTGGAATTGGAAACCAGTAAATTAAATCCGGATCAACAATTAGTTGATCATTTACGGATTCACTTGCAGGCAGCTGAGCAAGAGGAAGAGACTTACTGGAGGTTACAAAGTAAGGAAAATTGGTTGAGAGATGGAGACAGAAACACTTCATTTTTTCATGGAAAGGTCTGTGGTCGACGGTTAAGAAATCAGATTATTATGCTCCATGATGAAGATGGCCGACAACATCTTGAGGAAAGTGCGAAAGGGGAGATTGTTGTGAGTTACTTTCAGACTTTATTCACTTCTTCACGACCTGGTAATGCTGAGGAACTACATTCTGGTTTTGCGTTAAAAGTGGATGCTAGGATGAACCAGGCTTTAACGAGACCCATTACAAATGCTGAAATTGGTAAAGCGGTTAAAAGTTTAAAATCTAATAGTGCTCCAGGTGCAGATGGTATGACAGCAAAAAAAATTTCAGGAGTTTTGGCCAATTGTTAAAGTTCAGGTGTCGAATGAGATACGAAAGTTTTTTAAGACAAAAAGCTTTCCTCATGATTGGAATCACACACAGATTTGTCTTCTCCCTAAAGTTCCAAATTCATCTCATATGAAGAACCTAAGACCAATTAGTCTGTGCTCGACCACATACAAGATAGTATCTAATATTTTGTGTTCTCGTCTGAAGAAAGTGTTGTCGGTTCTGGTTTCTAAAACTCAAGGGGCTTTCGTTGTTAGTCAGCTCATTTCAGATAACTTGTTAATTACGCATGAGATGTTACATGGACTAAGAACTAATCCTAAATGTAGGGAGGATTTTATAGCTATTAAAACATATATGTCTAAATCATATGATCGGGCCGAGTGGGATTTACTTGAGATCCTCTTTCAACGTATGGGTTTTGATCGAAAATGGATAGATTGGATCATGTTTTGTGTCCGGTCGATTTCTTATACATACTTTTGAATGTTTAGTCTCATGGACATATAACACCAGAGCGTGGTTTACGACAAGGGGATCCTTTGTCTCATTTTCTATTCATATTATGTGCTGAAGCGCTTGTCTATGTCATGGATAAAGCAGAGCAAGAAGGAAGATTATCGGGTATGGAGATTGCTGTTCCAGGCCCAAGCATTCAACACTTATTGTTTGCAGATAATAGTCTATTCTTATGCCGAGCAACGCTAACGGAATGCACTGAATTTCTTTGTTGTTTACACCTTTATGAGACAGCTTCCGGACAGACCATCAATTTCCAAAAATCTGTAATCACATATGGGAAGGATATTGATCCGTATATGCGTCGTGTCATTGGTGCTCGATTAGGCATTAAGGCTGAAGGTGGGACATGCATGTATCTTGGCTTACCAAAAAGTTTTAGTGGGTCTTTATTAGCTTTCATAACTAAACGTTTGACTAAGCGGTTGTCGAATTGGTATGCTTAGACTTTATCACTTGGAGGTAAGGAGATTCTTTTTAAATCAATTGCTATGGCACTTCCTGTATACGCTATGTCATGTTTTAAAATCTCTAAAACATAATGTAAGCGGATCACTAGTGCGATGTCTGATTTTTGGTGGAATGCATGTGAGAATAAACGCAAAATTCATTGGGCCTCTTAGAAGAAATTGTGTAAGTCAAAAGATGAAGGTGGATTGGGTTTTAGAGATCTTGAAGATTTTAATCAAGCTTTGTTGGCTAAACAGGTCTGGAGGGTTCTCAATGAACGAAATTCGTTATTAACTTAGCTGTATAAGAGTCGTTATTTTGCTAATTCAAACTTTATGTCTTGTGGACAAGGGTTTCGTCCGTCTTATGCCTGGAGAAGTTTAATTCATGGTTTTGGAAAAGGGTCTTATTAAGTCCACTGGGGATGGTCTTTCTACTAGAGTTTGGCTTGACAAATGGATTATGGATAAGCACCCGAGAAGACCATATAATAAAGAGACAATGATGAATCTTCGGTTAAAGGTCTCTGATATATTACTCCCGGACTATAGCTGGGATATGGCAAAGGTGGATGCTCTTTTCTTGCCTCCGGACATAACTCGGATTATAGGAATGCAACCATGTATGTTAGCTGATCGCTATATTTGGGCACACACCGAGCATGGGGCTTATACTGTTAAAAGTGGACAATGGTTAGCTCGCGAACTTGCTAGGGTAGTGGCTATAACATTAGTTAGTGAGCATGCTTGTATTCAGCTTAAGCGCACGGTCTGGTCTTTAGATACAAAGCCTAAGATTAAAATGTTCTTATGGAGGAGCCTTTTCGGGGCCCTTGCAGTTACTTCTCAACTTCAGAACATGGGAATGCTAGTGGAGGATCGTTGCAAGCTATGTGGTTTCTGCTTTGGAAACTATAGCTCATGTTCTTTTTTAGTGTGATGCAGCTATAAATCTGTGGACAGTGGCGGGGGTGGATCTTCCTCCTAATGGGTTTTCTTATTCTCTTATAATGAACATGGAGTATGTGTTGGGATTGATGACTACTCTTGGTTTAGATGATACAATAAGACGGGGGATCCCTTGGTTTCTTTGGGCGATTTGGAAATCTCAGAATATGGTAGTATTTGAAACACAACGACGTGATGATGATGCATTCCTTCAGGAAGTTAAAAAGGATGTCTTGTTGTGGTTTACGCTAAAAGAACAAGAACAGAGTATAGCTCAACAACGTTCTTCTTCTTCACAAAGTAATTTTGATACAAGATGGTTTGCTCCGTTATCAGGCATGATTAAATGTAACTTTCATTCTCATTGGAGATCGGAACATTATCATTTTGTAGGAGCTTGGATCGTTAGGGATCACTCTGGTATGGCGCTTTCTCATTCGCGAGATGCTTTCACAGATTTCATTAATCGTATAACAGCGGAACTTCGGTGTATTGGATGGACATTGCAATGTTTGCGTGATCTTCACTACGATTCTTTTATCATCTCAATGGATTGTAAAGCGGCTTTCGAAGTTGTTCTATCGCGGTCTGCTTGGCCTAAGTATCGATTCTTACTTCATTCCAATCAGGTTTTGTGTTCAGTGTTCACATCGATATCTTTTGAGTTAGTACATCCACATGGGAATCAAGTTGCTAGGGACATTGCTTCAAGTGTACTTCGGGATGGTCGTTTCCAGTCCTATCTTTCTATAGGAGGTCCGAGCTGGTTACATGATAAAATAAATAGAGAGGCAAGATATCAACACTAGGAATCTTTATGGTTAAGATTGTGTCGTTGGGTTTTGGCTTCTATTTTATTGTCTTTTATGAACGTATGTCTTTTATGCATATTTCAGCTTATCAATAAATCTTGAAGTTAAAAAAAAAAAAAAAAAGTAGTAATTCTTCTTTGTTCTGATGAAAAATCCAAATCCGAATTGAAAGATTTCGAAAATTTCGGTCTGAAATGAATGGGAAGGATCGGTAAGGACATGAGAATACTTCACTTTACAACTAAAATTAAACAGCATTATCCCTTTACTTGGAATTGAAAATCCATGATACTTAACATCTATCTTCTATCTTCTATATATATATAAAGTTAGTTTTTCTCTATTTTGGTGATGACACATCATCATCCACATGAATAACACATCATTTTCATATTAAGTTTTTACAAAATAATTTAATTCAACATCTACTTAACATTTTAATTACACCTTTGTACTAATATATTCATTTACAAAAGAAATTTGAAAAGTCATTCATGATATCACATCTCAAAATATATAAATCATATTAATTAAATATTAGTATTAAAAATTCACAATCTAAAACTAAGTATTTTAATTGATATAAGTAATGACTCTAAACCGATATAATCAATATTTAAGTCGTTGAAAACAATTATATTAAGTAATGACTTGAAAGGAATCTAAATCATAAAATTGCAAATTCTAAAAAATTAAAACACTCATAGGGTACCTACATTAATATATCTAAAACAAAGAATTGGAATTTTATATTGAACTCTTTTGTAGAGAAATATGAAAATCACACATAAAAAAATTAGTTAATCCAATTGAAAATTTCAAAATTACCTCTTTTACTCTACCATTTTCATAAATACTCATTTTTAGCTATAAGAAGCTCATCAAACTCTTGAAATAGCAGAAGCTAACTTGAGAAAAGCATTAGCCCCACACGAAGTTTGTGAATAAGTGATTGTTTTTGAAAAATATATTAGTTTTAATCTAAATTGGAAATTTTAAGAAATACTACTTTTGAATCACTCCTTTTTGAAACTACCACTTTTGGAATATTTGCAAAAATACCATCATTTACTAAAGTTATTTTCAATTACAAATTACAAATTTATAGGGTTTAGGGCTTTAGGACTTAGGGTTTAGTAAAATTATAGAGTTTATGATTGACTTAGGGTTTTTAGGGTTTATAATTTTGGGTTAAACTCTTATAAAATTACTATTTTTAATATTTTAAATTATTCTATAATGTAGGGTCTAGGTCTTGGGTTTAGGAACCCTAAAAAAGTTTTAATCTTTAATAAATAAAAACCTCTTAAATATAAACTCTAAAACCTTAAACATAAACTTAAATAGTTATTAAAACACTAAACCCTACTCCTATAAGATTTTAGCCATAAATTCAAACTTAAATCAACCCTATATCCTAAAAGGGTACTTTAAAAAAGAAAAAATGGATATTTTTGAAAGGGGCATGTGAAAAGGGCTTATTTCTTAATGAAATCTATTTATTCATATATCACCACTATAAATATCCTCAACAAATCCTCGAAAATAAAATAATAGAATGATAGACAATCTTTAATTTTCCAACGACAAAATTCCGCTATTATCTTTCATAGTTGAAAAGCAATAATCGGTCTCTTGAAGCCTCGAATGATATTATCTAATAACTAACAAAGTTAATCATGTGGAAGATATCAAATCTGTTTCACATCAACCAACAATATGAAAAACATGGAAAATTTATGAAAGGCAATAAGTTTAAATTTCCATTATTAACCCATAATTGTGAAATGGGAAGAGAGAAACACCATCTTGTAACATCGAGCTACATTCTCTAACNAACAATATGAAAAACATGGAAAATTTATGAAAGGCAATAAGTTTAAATTTCCATTATTAACCCATAATTGGGAAATGGGAAGAGAGAAACACCATCTTGTAACATCGAGCTACATTCTCTAACAACAAACACATTTAATCGTTTCAAACATACTAATATGTTTTAAACATTAATCATCAATATTTTAAAAAAATATTAATCGCCAATATAAAAAATTTGGCAACCATTCCACAGTTTATGGTGATTAATAAACAGTAATTTTAATTATATAAAATATGTTATATTTATAAACATTTGATTGTTTTATCTTACACAAATCATAAACTATTGAATATAGAAGCCAATGATTAAAGAAACAAAATATAATAATACCATTCAATTTGATATGTATACATTCTGATATTATCATTGTTAATTCTCTTCAGTGAAATGAAACATAGTGGGAACGAAAAAATTCTTCAAAACTCAGGAAGATAACTAGAGAGGCAATCTGTAACGCCCGTATCCCGATTATCTGACTGGTTCACGGAATAATCGAGAGTTGGAAGATCGGAATGCGAGTTGTGTTGGATATCGGTAAGTGTCAGATGAAAACTGAGTTTCACTCGGTGGTAAAGGGAAACCACCAATGAAAATAATACTGGCCAAGCATGGTAAAGGCAATGACCGAGTCATTGTGGGATTGATCAAGGTATCAAGTAAATGATCGAGTGACCAAGTGGGTCATCGAGAAGGATCAGTTAACTCAAGTTGATTGATCGAGAGACTAAGTTTCATCAGTTCAGTCAAGCTGGATGATCGAGGGATTAAGATGGAATCAAGTCGAATAGGGCGGTATTGGCCGAGAAAGGATAGTGACGGCCATGACAGTCATCCGGCAGGACTATTAACTGAACTGTCCGAAAACTGAGCTAAAACATCGAGTGGTTCTGGTCCAAGTGATTTTGGGCGGGAACGGTTACCGATGGGAGTAAAAGGTAGGATAAAATGTAGGAAACAGTTACTAAAGGGAAGGCACGCGGATTGTTTAGTGGGTAACCGCCGAGCGGTTACAATGGGCGGTTATGGATTTTATGCGTGAGATTTTAAGATTGACTGGACAGTTTTGGTTCAGAGAGGCACGACAGAATATAGAAAAGGAAAAAGAAAGAGAACTACCGAGAGAAAAGGTAGGACTATCGAGTGGAACGAGATTCTATCCATCGCGATCGAATCAGTACGTCCGTCAGGACGATGTCCATCGGGACAATGTCCATCGGGACAATGTCCGTCGGGACTGCAGTCGTCGAGTGATTCTGACCAAGTCTGTGGGACGAGAGAACTCAACAAGGAAGATCGAGAGGAACTGCCGAGAGATTTGGGGAGATTACCTAGCGGAACAAGATTCTGTCCGTCGGGGTCGAATCCTTTTGTCCGTCGGGATCCAATCTGAGTCCGTCAGGATGAATGTTGGGAAAACCAGGGGATTTCACAAGAGACAGCTGAAAGAGGCGAGTCGGGAAGGACTGTCGAAGGATCAATTAGAACTGTCGAGTGAAATGATGGGATTGCTGAGAGAGACTGGTCGTCAGGAAGATCCGTGTCCATCGGGATGGTCTGTGTTCGTCGGGAAGGAAACTGCCGGGTGGCAGTCACTGTTTAAGGAATGATGCGAAGTCTGGAATGGGTCAGAGAGAACTGACGGAAAGAATTGAGAAACTATCGATGGGATTACTGAGATAAACCATCGATGCATTCGTCGGGATCAACCGAGTGTTCGATGGGTGGTATCGATCAAGGATGTGGTTTAAGTGATGTCTATCGGGACGAACTGTCGGTGATTTGAAGGTAATCATCGAGAAGAACTGTCGGTGATGTGATGAGAATTATTGGAAGGGCACTGTTGGGAGTTCAGTCCGCGGGACTGTCGGGATAATGGACCACCGAGGCAGGGTGATCGAGCTGAGTGAACTCAGGTCACTTGGTTATCTATGTCAGTGGGGATGGTTGGTTGAATGATGGTTTACCGTGAGATAGCCAATGATAACGACATTGTGTCAAGGTACATTCTGAACTGGTAGAATAGTATTGAACAACTAGACATAAGATTGCCTAGTATAGGGAATCAACGGATTATTATAATGACATGATTTGACTGAATTGTGTGAATCTAGAATGATTGCTGGCTGAATGATGATGTGCTGTTTATGCTGAATAGCTCGATACAATCATGTGATGCTGTGATGTTCCATGATTGTCTGACAT